>LPNX011181694.1:306936-327597 GCA_001517045.1 Pseudotsuga menziesii | reverse complement strand
GTACCCCAATGCTTCTAATCGGAAGAACTAATAAGAGTCATGAGGTTGTCCCCTCTATTTGTAAAGGTGGGTCATTAGCACCCCAGTGTGGTTACTTGAACCTACATGTATAACTCGAGCCTACATGATTAACTCGAGCCTACATGTCGGATGAGTTAATTCAAGTGAACGGACGAATATAAATAGAGGTGTTGTGCTCCTCATTTGAGACACACACACTCTCACTTGTGTAGCGCATTAGTGGAGAAGAGAAGTAGCTGGAGAAGGAGGAGGATCAGGATTTGATCTCCTTACTGGTTTTATCTTTTATCTTTTTGGGGACATCTATATTGAGGAAGCTTTTGCTGGTTTTTTCCCTTTAGGGTTTTCCCAGGATAAATCTTTGTGTTCCTTTTGTATGGTTGTGCTTGTCTATATTTCAGTGATCCTATTTATATGTTTTTTTTATGAAAATGAAATGAAATACTGATGTCTTAGTTAAGCATATGGAAATTTAACATTAGCACCCTGTAATTTTCCTAATGTTGCGGTAGGAAGTCACAGGGGGAACCATTTCAACCAAACTTTAGACTGTATTCTAGTCATTATAGTAAATGAGAGATCTCTCTTTTCACAAAGGAAAGAAACACATAAATGTGGATTTGAATAGCTCGTAGAGCACACTTCTCATTAAAAATTCGAAGAAAATTACAGAGATGCAAAACCAAGAGCAGAGTGCTTTCTGAATGAAAGTTCCCATCCTTTCTTCATCAATTGAGGTCCTATTTATAATTCCATGGCTTCTGGGACCAAACCCGAAACAGAGCCCAATTCTATTACATCGTGGGTATGAAAGTCTTGAGGTGGCATATTTGTCATTATCACAAACAAATCGGGAAAATATGCGCTGATGTGCATGCTTGATCAAAACAACAAGTATGGCATATGAGACTAAGGCTTGCTGGTTGAAAGTGATGTTTCAGAGAACCTCCATTGGTATGGTGCTGACTCATATTTGGATTTCTCTTCAATATCATATGTGAAGGATCATTTATTCATTACAAGCACTCATTCTTATATAGCTGCCCCCAAATCTTCACCATTTCACCTCTTTTAGGAGTCAAAACACTAAAAAATAGGATTCAGAGCTCCACCTGCATACCTCAAATGGTGACTACTGTGTAAAATATGAGAGAGGTTTTTGTAATAGATCATGTTCCAAACAAAATCCATGTATTAATTTTTCTAGATTCCCTTCTAGATCTTCAAAATCGTCTATTGGACTTGATGACTTAGACAAGATTTCAAATTTCTGGAAACATTCCCTTTGAAGATCCCTTCGATTATCCCAATCCATAATACCTGTATAAAGTATGAGATAGGTTATTGTATATGACAATGTTATTAAGAAAAACCTCTCTCTGTTTCTCAAAATTCTTCTTGGTTTGGCGGAAACAAATATCGGAATTTACTGACCAAATAGTCATTTGAAAATCATGAAAATCGCCCTCTAAAGATGGATTCTATTCTCCTGAAACATAGCAACTGTGTAAAAAATGAAGGAGGTTATTGTATATCAGCATGTTATGAAGAGAATCCTCTTTGAGTTTCTGAAAATTCATCTTGGTTTGGTGGGAAAATATCTTGTAAGTTAATGACTAAAACAATCATTTTCATAGAAAGACATGTTTTGTTGTAATGTATAAAATTTTGTTGAGCTTTTAAAACTTAAATCTCTTGTACTTTTCCACTGCGAGATCAATGTAGACTGTTAATTGGGATTAGATATGATCTGAGTTGTTCAATAGTGGAGCTTGTACTATATTTCACAGATCCAAAAGCTTCCTTTGTCCTTGCTTGTTGTGAGGATGAAACCCACCTCCGTTGTGGATTTGTTTCCACCTGCCCATGTGATCGTTGATTTGGTCAGTGGGTTAATTCCATTTCGCAATGCCTAGCCTTCAATTTATCTGTCTGTTTTCACAATGTGAAATCTCAAATCCACGTGGAGGAAAAGATAAGGAATGATCATTTTATATGCTTGTTGCAGAAATTATTGTCCCACATGCATAGGATGATAAATACTAGCATGGTTTAAATTTGTCGATTGTTTCAACATGTATTATGGAGCAAGAAAGGATAATACTCCTTGAGAGTTGGGCACTTGGTTGCTTGGGATTGGATTGGTGTGATGAATGAGTGGGCCTATGTGACCATATTTTTATAAATACTTCATTAGCCAAGTTAATGAAAATAATAAACTTTGGTAAAAAAATTTTTGACTATAAAGCTGAATTCACATATAAAACCAATGTTCATATTTCATTTTAAAATGAGTAAAATCATTTTAATTCATTAGGATTCCTTTATTTTTTCCCAAATGACCAATGAAATCATTTTCTCTTGCAAACTTTCCTGATCGAGAAAACCAACTCCCGTAGGGATAAAATTTAGCATAGGTGCTAACATTGGGCATTTGAAAATAGCCTTTTGTAACTGGTTTTAACACTTGGGAAGATTTCATTTATTTTTAATAGGAAAACATTGTTTTTCTCCAACATGGAAAATCCATATCTCACACATGTGTTCACCAAATTAGGATATGATAATATGGATAGATGGATAGATCATTAGAGAAGAGACTCATACTTTTTAATAGATTTATTGGCACACAAAGAGCCTCTGTCGGGCATTGCAAAATGGCTTCTCAGACAAAGTTTTTTTCAATTTGGAAAATTTATATTTCACACATGTGATCTTTATTATGGATACTAAACCCAAGGATATATAGTCAAGTTACCAGATAATAGACCCACACCTTTCAATGAAATTATATACATAAACACATCCTATGGCGTGCATTTCCAAACCATCTCTTCAATTCTTGTTTTTAACACTTGGACACATTTTCATAGTTTATATTTGGTGGCCATTATGATTTTTTTCATTTTGATAGATGTATTCCTTGCACATGTGATCACCAAAAAGAAAAATAAAACCACAGATAGGTATGCAGATATGCAACGAACAAACCCATGTCATCTGATGAATTTTTGGGCGTAGGAACAACATGTGGCAGAAATTTCTAAATGACCTTTTGTTACTAGTTTTAACACTTGGATAGCTGTGCCATTTTCAAGGTAAATTTTTTATTTCACCAACACCCTAAAACAATGTCACCAGATGTAGAATATCTCACTAAGCACAAAACAACTCATTTCACCTTCATAATATTCTTCCTCTGACCTAGGCATGCATTTTAGTGAACTTAGTGAAGAAAAATGCCTGAACCCCTATTTTGGAAGATCCATAACTTTCTCCACAAACACTCTTAATACAAACTGAGACCATGGTTAGATATCCAGGTAAACAAGCTACAGCCTTATAGTATGAGGCGTGCATTTTTCTTAAGCTATGAATTATGGTGATCTTTTTCCAAAGGCCATTTTGACTAGTTTTCCCAAAAATACTTGTTTTGGCAGACCCATATCTTTTTCTTCAGACACTTTTTATGAGAAATGAAACCATGGTTAGATAGGTACTTCAACAAGCTATGACATGGTGTTAGTAAGAATATTTCACCTTATGCAGACAGTAAGGTGTTCCATTGGTCTGAATGGTTCAGATCCAGAACAAATGAATGACAAAGGTTGAAGACCCTCCCTGGACGTCGTAGATACCTGGAATGTGATGCTTCGATAGTAACCCTGTGTACCTGCAATCAGATTAAACACACAAACACATCAAATATACCAGAAAATAATATAATGATCCATGTTAGTGACTAAGGAATCTAACAACATATACATGTGAAATCAAACAACAACAATAATGTGGGACATAAATCAGCTTTGCATTAAGACAAAATGAAGAATTTTACAACCAATTAAGCCTTATTGTTGACATGCATCTCCATGAAACCAAAAATTTTCATCCCCATAAGCTCCAACTTTTCTCTCTATGCTCTCCAATGGCTTGGGCCAAGTGATTAATCCAACATCATAACAATACTTCAATGGTTCTCCCCTCAACCATGGACATGAGCTTGTATTTATAAGGCTTAATGGATAGGAATGGTTGAGAGATTTATGGATGAGGTGGCCTCTAAGATCCTAGGATGGGGGATCTCGAGTTAAACTGACCCACAATGATAGGGATAAGGGAGGACACAAGGCTCATGATCTAGAAGCCTCGAGAAACTTTTCTTTTTCCCATTTTACCCAAGGTACCACTTTTCTCCTTCAATGACAGAGCGGTTCAAGTAAAAAATTCTTATGGACTAAGGGCCATAATTGGTGGCATTGCTTATGGCTAACAAGGGATAGGCGGTACGAGCAAGGTACCACTCATGGATAAAGGGGAAAGCACGATGCTGAGCATTTTTGTGAAAGATTGACAAATGGTATGAGTTTCCACTCCAAGTGTTGGGATTAAGGGAAAATAGGTATGTTAAGAGTCTTATCACATGATGGTGACATGATTTTGGTATAACAGGATGCCCCCCAAAGAATGAGTCTTAGAGGGATACAATAAACAAGATCTTTGAGAGAACAAGTCATTGCTACAAAGTGAAAATGTCGGCTCGATCGGAGCATGTTGTCAAGTAGGCATCTGTAGTACATCAATATTTTGACTCATAGATGCAAGTAACCAACTCATGGTTGCAGATGAATATAATTCAGATCCATGGGAGGAATAAACAAGCATGGCTACTAGAATACAACATAGATCCATGTGATAGAGGACTCAAACTTGGACATAACTACCAAACATACAATGTAGATCTATGTCATACAGAATCAAATTTGAGCATAGCCACAACCATACAAATGTGGATCCATGCTATATATACACAACTCCATCGCAACCTAGGGAAAAGAAATGAGAGATTTAAACAAATACCCAAGATCTTCATCTCGTCTTCTACAAAGTATGATTCTATCCATGTGATTACAATGATCTAAAGTTGAACATGGTAGAAACCAATTGATTACTGGTCAATGATGGGAACTATTAACAAGTGTGAGGGAGATCACCATTGATGTCAATGATTCCCAAGGTACTCTAGTACAATCTATTGAGTGCGAATATATGTCCTGATGTCGAACAGCCAGTCGATTCTATCGATCAAAGGTCAATGATGTGAACCTATGTTGAGAGTGAGAGTATTTGTCATTAAGGCATTAGAGGAAATTTGGGGTCTAAAATGGGCCTTATAAGAAAACGTGCCAACAACAAATTTTGTGAGTTGGAATTCAAGAACCAATAGAATTTCAATAAAATGAGTCAACCATAATGGTTGAATTGACATATTTGTCATAAAAGAAAACTACTTTTTTTGTTTGTATTTTCGACATATCTCCATGTCTTTTTGCTCAAATTTCAAGCAGGAGAGCTCGTTGGATGCGGAATTTAATTCTGCATCCAACGAGTACCCACACTGCATACTTTTGACGGACCCCGCTACCCCAAAAACAAGAAATACCTGAAAAACGTGATGATGACATCATCATCACGTTTTTTCAGGTATTTCTTGTTTTTGGGGTAGCGGGGTCCGTCAAAAGTATGCAGGTGTGGGTACTCATTGGATGCGGAATTAAATTCCACATCCAATGAGATCTCCCACTTAGAATTTGAGTAAATACATAGGGAGATATGTCGAAAATACGAACACAAAAAGTAGTTTTTTTCATTCTTCCTGCAAAATTAATAAGTATTATTTTATTATTTTAACTATTATTTTATTATTTCCCTTAGGAGGCCCATTTTAGACCCCAAATTTCCTCTAATGCATACAGATCTTAAGGTACCAAATATTGTTTCTAAGACTATTTCCTGGAAGATGAGTTGATGTCGACGGGAATAGTCTCGTCGAAGGAGGGCCATGATGAGTCCCACATCGACGACACAAAACTCATAACATAATTTTGGAGTAAGGTGAATGTTGTAACCATAAGAATGACTCAAAAATACTAACACAAGAAGATTGTGTAGACTGCAAAGGTAAAAATTATTCAAATCCCCTTTGAACATCGGGCAGCACGACAAAAATACTTGGCAGCATGATTGAATGCGACAAACACATAGTGCGATAGTGGACAATGCATTCTTTTGAAAGATTCAAAGGAGTGACATGACTCATGAAAGTGGATTGTCGCGGAGATCAACTAAATACCCAATTGACTGACATGATGTGCAGACAAGTTCCATGTTCAAAGGTAATGACAAATAACTGCCATTATTTACAAAATGATTCCCTTCCCATTTTCCCCATCATCGTTGATGAGTGCCTCTTTTCAGTTTTACGAGCTCAAATAGGGTAACAAACACTTGATATAACTTGTCGGAAGACAAGTCCAGACTCATATGTTTTACGAACCTGAGAGAGGAGGGGTTCATTCCCAAAACAGGCCTCTCAATGTTTAATTTAATGAGTCCACTGAAATAAAACTCGGTATCGTTCATGTTTAGAGAGTCTGAACAAATACAGAATAAAACTCCAAAGGAGTCCTTTTTCGTATGATTTAGTCCCTAAGGCCCAAAAAAGTATAAAATTATACCTTAGGGAACTCTTCTAGTCATGATTGGATGGAGTGTTCCTTTTTCATAAATATTCCTATTCGAACCGAAAAAGAGATAACCTACCGTCGTATGGATGACTATTCAAATAATTTAACGACCATGAAGAAGACAAGATAGCTCGACAATCTTTTTCATATTTAGGGAGCCTAAAAAGAGTTTAAAGAAAACTCCATTAACCTTTTTCACGTTTGAATCCAGAGCACGAAAAAGTAATAAACTAAGCTCAAACCACTTTTCATGTTTTAACCAGAGCATGAAAAATGAAAAGTAATCTCAACCCCATCTTACTGTTTTTAACGTGCTCAAAGATCAGTTGAAAGAATGCTCGACGATTGGTTTCATTTTTATGCAAGCTTGAAACCAATGGGTAAAGTATCCTTGAAAAATCCCATTAACATGATATACAGAGGTTGGAATATTTCCCCCAACATGATTGCTAGCGAAGATTACCCCTAGCATGGTTGCTAGTGGTTCGACATTCCCCCAAGCTTCGTTTCATTTGACGATTCTTCTTCCATACCCAACCTAAAAAGCTGGTTACTAATGTGAAAATGTTCACCATGGGGTAAGGAAGAACAAGAATCAGGTAGGCGAAGAGAAGGTTCAAGTTCTAACACTAAAGTGAAGACTCGACTCAAGGGAAGGGGATCTGTTTCATTTTTACACAAGCTTGAAACAGAAGGTAACTATGCTTGGAACATGATTTCATTTTTATGCAAGCTTGAAACCAAAAGGTAAACTATGCTTGAGGAGATCCATTTCATTTTTTAACGAGCTTGACATAGAATGGGAACTTTTCTCAAGAATGATTTCATTTTTATGTAAGCTTGAAACCAAAAGGTAAACTATGCTTGAGGGGATCTATTTCATTTTTTAACGAGCTTAACATAGAATGGGAACTTTGCTCAAGAATGATTTCATTTTTATGCTAGCTTGAAACCAAAAGGTAAACTATGCTTGAGGAGATCTATTTCATTTTTTAACGAGCTTGAAATAGAATGGAAACTTTGCTCAAGAATGATTTCATTTTTATGCAATTTTGAAACCAAAAGGTAAACTATGCTTAGGGAGTGGTTTTATTTTTTAACGAGATTGAAACCAAAAGTAAACTATGCTCTAAAACATGCTCCTATCCAACATGATATCCATAGGTTGGTAGGTTGCCCCCATTTCATAAAAGCTAGTGGCTTAGATCCATTATGATGTCCGTATACTAGAGCCATGCCCCCCATTTTACCTATGATGGGAAAAAGCTAACTAGAAGAAGGGGAAGGAATCACAAGAACATGCGGCACATTCAGGGAAGTCTAATTACCAGGAGTAATGTGATGGTCAAGTGTAACAAAGGAAAGCTGATCAATGGTCACAATCTTCCCATCACAGAAAAAATGCATAACTCTAAAGAGTGTGGACACAACAGCCTTCATGGCATAAACATAATCACATCTAAGGAGCAGATTGAAATCTAAAGGAACTTAGACCACCATAACATCAATGCAGACAGTTTGACCTCCTAATGTAATAGGAAAATAAGGAAGGGTTCCTAAAGGTGCAGTAGGTATGCGATTAAAAACTAGTATCTTATCGGTGGATGGCACAAGTGGAGGAGAACCTAAATCTTGCCAAGCAATTGAGGATAGAATACTAACAGAAGCCCCTTCGGCAACAATAGTGCGAAGTATCCTCCTAGCAGTAACATTCAAAACTATCTAGAAAGGAACACTCAAATGAAGATAGGACTCTATTAGGTTACTCCAGTCAAAGGAAATAACCTCACTACTTAGAGAGGGTTCTGTTGAAACAGACAAAATTTCCTCTTGTTGAGAACAATCAGAACAAAGCATAAAAACTTCAGCAGGTTTCAGTTCATTCTCTACTAGAAGAGAAGAACAAGAAAAAGATTTGGTCAAAGAGACTACTTCAGTCTTAACACTCTTTGATGAAAGAGCAGGATCGAGTGGAAATGACACCGAATCAACCACTTTAACTTCACTCTCCAAAGGAAGAGTGGGATCAATCACAGATAAATCTGAATCGACCACTTGGACAACTAGTGGGGGATCGAGGGAAAAATTACTATCACTTTTTGGAATCACCTGTTGATGATCAGTAATATTTTCCAACCAATGTGAAGCTTCATCCATGCTTGGACAAAGAAAAGTACTATGCATAGCCTTACATATCAAACAAGGATACAAGACTTTACTCTTACGACCTCTTACCAATGGGTCACTGGTTGAGGGAGTATCATCAACATGATGATCAAAGGTTGATGACACAAATGGTTTGGACCTTTTAGAACACTCTTCTTGTACATGGGAGAGACTGGGACACTCCTTAAGAAGGTGCTCCCCCTTGCAAAGCTTACCAGGGAACTTGGGTTTTTCAAGTGTTCTCTTAGAACGGGCACCATCAAGAGCAGATGGTTGCTGCTTTTTCTCTTTCTTATCCTTCTTCTTTTTACCCTTCCCTTTTTTCTTCTTCTTATCCACATGACTACTAACCATAGAGCTTTGGTCAAGCGAAGAAAAAGAAAGAGATGAAGCCACAACCGATGAAAAAGGAGTAGGATTAGGTTGAGGTCGATCCTCTCCCAGGGGAGAGGTAACATTTTAGACATTAGGTGTAACAAGAATTACTAGATTAAACAGCTAGACCAGTAATCCTATAGTTAATCCAGGAATATTTAGAGTGGCAATCAAGGGAAGACCAATACCTTCACTTGGAGGGAATACAAAAGGTACACCTTGGAAAGGGACCTCTTGAGTGGTAGTCCCAGATGAGGATGCCATCTCTAAACTCTCTAATAACCCCCTAACTACCATGCACAAGCAAGTACTACTCAAACTAAAAGCAACAAGCAAACATGTGAAAGGAGTGGATAAGAGTCAGGAACCTCACACGATAGGCCAAAAGGATAAATTAGATGGTTTGAGGATTCCTAAAATGGTCTCTCGATATACACAAGGTACATGGGAGCTCAAATCAGTAGTAGTGCTATCTAATGGATAACCGTACACAAGGGGCCTTCCGATATACAATCAAGTACATGAAGTACCTTTCTATATACCTCAAGGGTACGTGAAAGGCCGTTCGATATACCGATGGTACGTGGAAGAACCGCGCGAGTCCTGGGATGTAATGTGGATAAGTAATGACAGCTCCTATGTTTAACGATGCCTGAACACGTCTCTAACTTATCACTAAAATTTCTATGTAAATTTTAGCCTAGTACTACCGTTAATTTTATCTTGTGTGTTTAGGTGGAACCATGGAGTGAAAACTTGAATTTAAAGAGGATGCACACTGATCTATATGATAATGCAAGTTTTCCTCTTCAATGAAATTCTACTTGAGAGAGGGAGAGAGATTTAGTTTTCTTCCCAAAAATGCACACCCAAATGCAATGAAATTCTATCTTTTCAAATGAAAAGGTAAATATCAATGTACCCCAACAATCTTCAAGGGAAATGTCACATGCCCCAATTTTGCAATTTTTTTTTATATTATTTGATATTATTTGAATACAATATGTTAAATTTTATGCTAAGTTGAAATTGATGACTCATCAGAGTCAAGGATATTTAATGTAATTCTGAATATCTAATTATAAATAAATAAAGGAGGATACAACAGCTTAGGAGAGTTGTTAAAAGAGTGTTTACTGGTCAAATTAGTGGAGGAGATTGGGTGGAGAGAAAACTGACATGTGGCAGCATCCTCAAACCACTTCCAACTGTTGTAGGTGGAAACCTCCCTACATTTGGGTTCATGATTCCCCAAGAAAGTGGAATCAGAGTAGGTGGCTCAATTAATGAAAAATGACCCAAAAGACCTAGGAAATCTTTATAAAAATTACCATTGAAGAGAGCTGAGGCTGCTCATTCTAGAGAAGTGATCATTCAAGTGAATGAATGTACTTTAGAGAAATTCAATGGAAGGGAATTGTGGAAAGAGTTTGAGGGGATAACTATTGAGTGATCTAGTGTAGCTTTTAAGCTGAAAGATCTTGCTGCTGAGTGCAGGGTGTTTTTACTGAGTTATTGGACTATTCTATTGTTTGCATGCTCCACCATTTCTCAGCCAAGAAGACTAGGAACAGGCTCGGGGGTTCTAAGGAAGCGTTGTTTGAGCGCTATCCAGGAGATTGGTAGGGAGGAACGACCTCCTAACACTGTTGTCATTTGTCCTAAATAGGTTCTACATTATTTTGTTTTACAGTATTAGATAAATCAATCTGAGTGTGACTGCTATGTGAATGTTACAGAGTTAGTTTGTAGAATGTTATAATCTAGCAGTCTTTTTAAATGGTTGAATAATTGAATTTAATTAGAATAGTAATGTGTTAGAATAGAAATAATTTCTAGACTGTGTTTTTCCACACCTGGAATACCCAGTTAGTACTCTAGCACAGGTAGAATGTTAAGAAGATAAGAGAATGTTGAGTAGATAAGATTGTGTATTTACAGGCAATAGAGTAATTTATTTCATGTTATAATATTTTGGAGGTTAAACGGTCTATGATGTGTTTATACTTCTCTATTTTTACTTAGTAACTAGATGAAATGCAGTAGGAAAATCACATTAGCGTTACATGGATTACATACAGTTAAGTATATAAATGACTACAAATCACATAGTTTATTTTCTAACAATATCAACTAAATCTAGGACTAATATTTACTATAAACCAAATAGGGTTAAATTTAAAAGTACTTAGATTAAAAAGATTAAACCGAGTCAATAAGTTATACTATATCATTTCAAAAACTCTGAGTAATTTCTACTAGACATTTTATTAAATAAAAGCAATGAAAATATAATTAATAACTAGTATAAAACTAAATATTTACTATGAAGAAACTATCTTCTAATTATCATACAGGATTATACCTGTAAAAGTAAAACTTCAGGGTTGAAACCCTAACTAAATTATCTAACTATTATAAATAAAGAGATAATCAAGGTTACAGAGTTATTGTTTTAATTATTACATAACTTTGAATCCTTACTAATTAACAAAGTAGTAAACAAATAAGAACTTAAGAGTAAATAGTAAATAGAAATAAGATAAGAACATACAGTATTTGTATAACTCTTTTATTTTAAAAGAAAAGAAAATACTTAAACAGAATAAACAATATCAAAACTATTGTAACAATGTAAAATAGGTAAACAGAAACCATTACATTTGATAAATTTTAAGAATATATTTATCTAAGGGTACTCTTACACTAACCCTAGGATTTAATCCTAACTAAAAAGCTTAAACATATAAAAAATTACCTTAAGACTAAACTTATAGTCTTTATTTTATCTTTATTTATTTATAAGAAAAAAATATTAAAACAATAATTACCATTGTTAATAGTCGAGGAAGGGAAGACTCAAATTATATAGAGTGATAATATTTACAAATTTATAGAACCTTCTCATAATGGAGACCGAGCTTGAAATTAAGAGGAAACCTTTTAAACCAAGTGTGTTACTCTGTCAGGATGAAAGGCTTAAGACTTAACAAATTTACTTCACCCAACTTATATCTGATTACACCCAGCATTGTGGCGAGGGTTTGAAAGGAAAAACTAACATTTAATTTATAAAAAGTTCATTACTGTAATAACATCTATAAAACAATGTATATTTATCAGTATAAGCGAAACAGAGAACCATTAAAACCATGAACACAAGAGAACCCCCCTATATTAAGAAACAAAGTATATCATTACTTAGCAATAGGGCTATAAAACCTGTCAATAAGTCGAGAGAAGTGAAATACAAGTCATGACACCAAGGCTGGAGCAACCCTGCTACATGCAAGGTTTTTAACAATATAAATTACTAAACAACAACTAAGCTAAGCACTTTAAACACCGAAGGAACCGAGGGCGTATTCCTTCTCCAACTGAAACCCTGGTTCCCTAACCATTGCCAAGAAGGGAGTTGCCACATTGTAACCAGGGCTTACACGTTGATCTTGAGATAAAACAGTGATAGAGAGGACCTTTCCAAGCCTGATTTCAAACTGTAATCCTACAAACAAATCCGAAGGGTTTAGTTAGAAACTGTTAACTATAATATTAAAAATTGTAACTAGAATTTGTAACAATTGTAAGTCAATTCCTCACCTGGAAGTGAAGGAATCTGAAGCCACGAAGGAAACGAGCTAGCACAACGAACAATACAAGCCTTGTTCTCACCTATGACAAAGGCTGCAGGTTCAAAATGCATACTACACCAACTACTGGAACAGGACTAAAAGCATTGGAATTGGCCACACAAGGACTCGACACTGAAAACTATTGATATAGAACAACTACACGCACAGCATAGTATCGCACGTAGAAATAAAACCAAGTACGAGCAATGAGTTTTGCAAACCACACACTAGAGTGGCAACACCTCTCTACATACAAACAATGGAGATGGAGACGAGCACAAGCGATCCCTCATGCCCACAGTAAACCAGACAGAGCAGGGACCAAAACCCTCGACAAAGAATGAGGATTTAGGGTTGCGATGGAGGCTTTTAAATCATGCAATTTCACGGTGGTGGATGTTCCACATGCCCACAAATTTATCCAGTCCACAATGGGTCAAGTTGTATAGTCTCCACTGCACTGTCGGGATCAAATTATTGTTAATAATATACACAATGATCACAATGATAATATATTATGCAAATTCAAAACATAATGTATCAATGATAAACATTAAGTCAAACTATTTTGATTAGTGAGATTTTATGGTATCGTTATCCCTTGTCTTATGTAAAAAATGAAATATTTCGATGGTAAAATAATAACTATGGAGAAATCCCTAGTAGGGTATAAGCCTTGAGTACAAGTTAATAATTCTAATAATATCATTGATTCAAATATTACATTGAAGGGCTATGTTGTTATAACTAGTCTTTATGTAAACACTAATGGTGAGAATTTAATTTATAAATCAACATTGTGTATATAAAAAAGTATTTACACTCTAAAATAAATTATTATTGTTGTATGAAGTCTATCATACTAAAAGTAAGATAAACTTCATGGAAGTTGTAATCGTTGGTCTCCATAAGTAAAAAATTCTCCAAATGAATTCAATCAAGGCTAGATCAGTCTTGGTAGTAAAGGATAGTAAAATTATCTAAGAATACATATAGCATCACTATTATTTATAAATAAATAACATGATAATGTAATTTCATCACATTAATTATGTCACGAAGAAGTTTGGAAGTTAGAAATCACAACTTGACGACATCTATGCAAATGATCATTTATAAATACAATGCAATAATAAGCTGATAAAATTCCTCTACTAAAATTTAATAAAAGGTAAAGCTAAGAGTTCTGTATAAGCTTGTTTCATGAAAGGCCTTAGGTCTATTTCCATAATTTTATGCAGTGTTGTAAATTTTATAAATAGCAACAGCAATAAACTCCTATTTCAGTAAGAGTATTGATATACTAAATATTGAGCTCTATTAAGAACTGGAAATAGCTTAGCGTAAAGATGGAAAGATGTTTTATCTAACGTAGAAATCATTCTGATAAAAGACAATCAGTAGGGCAAAGTTATTGATATTTACGACATGACATTAAAATATTATCATAGTTGCAAAAGAAAGTAAAAGAAAATGTTACTTTACCTTGTAGTATCCTTGAATTCTATTAAGCAAACTTTTACTCTAGTAGTATATTATGCTAAAAGAAGTATATCTGGATTAATGCCTTAATAAACTCTCACTGGTTCAAAATTTACCTATCAATCATGTAAGATCCAGAATTCCAGGTAAGTTAGCAATGGCTAAGTAAGACCCAGTTACAAAGTAACTTCTCACCTACTTGCCAAAATCGAACCATCAGTACAGCTAGAAATAACTAAATGCAGATTATTTACATCACATGTCAAAATTAAAATAGTATTAATTTATATGTGTTTAAGTTAATGGTTACTTTTGTTAACTGTTCCATTTTTTCATTAGCCGCTAACAGTGATCAAACTGCGACTATAGAAAGTTTATGTTACATCAAAAAAATTTATTTTTTGTGAAAATTTGGGGTTTTGACATGTGGTATCAGAGCACAAGGTTCAAACACTAGGCCTTGATGAAGCCCAACTTGCTTTCTATGAAACAATGAATTTAAACTATTTTGCTGATGTTATTTTCTTTTAATGTTATTCAACAAAGAAAATTGTTTCTGAAGTTTAACAATAGGAATGGAAAGGCTGGAGGAATATGCAGAAGAGGAATATCCATTTATTGAACAAGAAAACTTACCAAGAGACCCCATACTAGAATATTTAACCACTAATTCCTCAGAACTTTTACAAACAGTAAAAGACTTAAAATCTGAAATGGAATCTGTTAAATGAGGGAATGAAAGGATTTTGAGGGCTCAGGAAGAGCTAAGTCAAATCCTAATAGAAATATTTCAAACTGAGGGTAGGGGTAAAAGAGCCAATTCAGAAGATACAAGTCATCAACATAAATATAAAAAGATTAAACAAAATAAAAATGAAAGCGGCTCATCTTTAGAGGTATTTGGTCATCAACGTAATTTTCATTCCACTAGTAATAGTAGTGATGAAAATCATTATACTAAAAGGAGAAAATATAAACCCTATGAGAAAAATTTTCTAGGGAGTTTAAAAAAATTAAACCACCAACATTCAATGGAGAGACTGAAAAAGGGGAGGAAGCGGAATCCTAGTTTTCTGGGATGAAGAAGTACTTCTAGATTTATAACTATTCTAACCAATTAAAGGCTAGAATGGTTATCTACAATCTCTCAGGGAAGACTGATATTTGGTGGAAAGACTTGAAGAGAGTGAAGGGTATAAAAGAGAAGAATGTAAATTGGAGTACCTTCAAGAGGTACTTTAAAAATAAATTTATGTCTGAGCAATACTATGAAGAGAGAGAAAAAGAATTTTATGGGCTTAAATTAGGATCAATGACTATGAAAGATCTAAACAACAAGTTTTTAATTCTGCTTAGGTATGTGCCATACCTTGTAGATGAAAATACAAAGGTACAACGATTCCTAAGCTATCTACCTTATCATATTAAGGACAGGATTGAGTATGACAATCCAAAATATTTGGAAGAAGCTATGAGGAAAGCCAACTTCTGTTATGAATAGAATCGGAAGAAGGAAAGTATGGCCAACTGGAAGGCCAAGAAGAATAATAACCATTATGATCAAAAGAAGAAATAATTTGTGCCCAACAAGAATTATAAAAACAATAAGGCCATAAATTTTCCTAACAAGAATTTCCAAGGGAATAAGAATAATTCACCAAGCAATCCGAACAATTCAAAGGGTAAAGAATCTGCTAATAAGCATGGTAATTACACAAAGAACTTTGAACACAAAGAACCTATAAAGTATTGGGAGTGTAATGGCCCACATTATGCCTCAGTCTATCCTAATCGAAAAAAGTCTGTCAGTAATATTCATACCATATAGGAGGAAATGACCATCGGAGATTTAGCGAGGACTATGCCCAGAATCAATGCAGCCTTGGAGAATCGACAAGCAAAATATCAAACTTCCATGGTGGAAGTAGAAGGTATGATAAACCAAACCCCTATAGCTATTTTAATTGATCTAGGAGCTAGTCTTAGTTATATTTCACCTAAAATGGTAGAAAAATGTAAATTGCCTATTGAAAAATTTGAAAATTCTTGGTTGTTTCAGTTAGCCACTGGTGCAAAAAGGAAGGTAACATGTTTTGTAAAAGAATGTGCAGTAGTTATGGATCAATTTGAAACTGTTGTAAATATTAATGTATTACCTTTTGGTTCTTATGACTTACTCATTGGTATGGATTGGTTAGAACAACATAGGGTAATTTTGAATTGTTATGATAAAACCTTTACATGTATAACTAATGATGGAAAATCAATAAGAGTAAAGGGAATCCCTAGAAAAACCACCATAAGGAATATTTCTACTCTGCAGCTTAAGAGAGATGTTAGGAAGGGTTGTAAAGATTTTGCAGTAACAATAACTGATGAGGAAAACCTAAATAAGTCAGATAAATTAAAATTGGAAGACATACCAGTCTTAAGAGAATATGTTGATGTATTTCTGGAAGAAATTCCGGGACTACCTCTGAAAAGGGAACTAGATTTTACCATTGAGCTGGTACTTGGTGCAGTACCCAGCTCAAAGGCCCCTTATCAAATGAACATACTGGAACTGAATGAACTAAAGTCACAATTAAAAGAACTTATTGACAAAAAGTATATTCGACCTAGTGTGTCTCCCTGGGGGAAACCTGTCATCTTCGTTAAGAAAAAGGATAGAACCATGTGAATCTGGATAGATTATCGTTAGTTGAATAAGATGACCATTAAAAATCGATACACATTGCCTCGCATAGATGATCTGTTTGATCAACTACGTGGAGCCACGGTATTCTCGAAAATTGATTTAAGGTCTGGATATCATCAAGTTAGGATTAAAGATGAAGACATATTTAAAATAGATTTTAGAACTCGATATGGTCATTATGAGTTTGTCATCATGCCATTTGGGATTACTAATGCCCCAACTATTTTTATTTGTTTAATGAACAACATTATGCATAAGTATCTAGATATGTTTGTGGTCGTGTTTATCGACAATATATTAATTTATTCAAAAACTGAAGAAGAACATAAAGAACATTTAAAATTTGTTTTGCAAGAGCTACGAGATCATCAACTCTTTGCAAAGTTTAGTAAATGTGATTTATTCAAAGATAAAATTTAGTACTTAGGTCACGTGGTGACTAAGGAAGGGATTTTTAGAATAATCAACCCATAGTTAGCTACCTTAGACATTAATTAATCTAATTTTTGTCTTATTTGCCTAGTTTCCATATTCCACCTTATGCAAGTTGTCCTCCACACATCCATAGTGGTCAAAATTGATAAATTCGAGTCATGGAGCACTTGGGAAACCTCTTGGAATCAAATATCCTTTATTCATGGCCTCCCTAGCACATGTTTACTTTTTCTGCTTTATTGCCTGCTTTTTCTTAGTTTTAAGGAAATTGGGAAAGTTTGACTAGGTGAAGTTAACTTGTTTTTTGTCCTTATAATCCTCCACTCTTTTCTCCTATGAAAAGCATGTATGAGTTGTCCTTCCACCACCTATTATCTTTCCTAATTGATTTTTCCAATTCATGAGCTCCTAGACAGTTTTGGAAACTGCTTTATGCACCTATGGGGGATTTGCTTAGATTTAGTAAGCCTGCTTTTGACCAAATTCGAATGGAATCCTTATGAATTAAAATATCTCATGTAATTATTTAGTGTGGCAGCATATGACTTCATAGGTTTGGCTATTGTACACTTATTCAATACAGATTAGTGTTCTGCTCCATCTTCAGTCTCCTTTTGTGAGTAATTTGCATGTGTAATTGACAATTGTTGTGAGTGTAATTGTTCTAACACCTGGGTTCAATTTCCACATGGTATCAGAGAATTTTTAGATCGATTTATCTCCTTCCAATTTGTATTTCAAGTTTGACATCATTGGCTGGGAGCATTCTGCTGACTGAAGGGACAATTTCTGAGGTATGGATCAATCTCAGAAGAACATCTTGACTCCATTTAACTTCTTTGAATGGAAAGCAGAGATGGAGATACTGTTGAGAGTGAAAGGACTCTACAGAGTGACTATGGAAATAGAATTAGATCCCAATGCAACTACAAAGAAGATTAAATGGCACAACAGGAGGGACGAGGCCTATGGTCTGTTGTGTTTGAGAATATCCAAAGACCTCCTTTTCCATCTTGATGGATTAACATCACCAAATGAAGTATGGGAGAAGCTTGTTGATCTTTTTGGTAATACAGATGAGATGAGGGGACATCAAATTGAAAATGAATTGATCTCCCTGAGTCCCAATAGCTTTGAATCCCTGCAACTCTATTTTTCCAAGTTCAAATCACTTGTTTTGCAGTTAAAACAATGTGGGATCGAAAAGAACGATGAACAATTGGTTTTGGCCATACTATTGAAGCTTGGCCCTGACTATTTAGTTTTTGTGTCGACCTTCTATGCCACAAAGTTGGCAGCTTGAGCCTAGAAAATGCCTAGCCTTGTAGATTTCATGGAATCTCTCACACAAGAACAAGATAAACTGGTGATGATGGGCACCATCAAACCTTCCAAAGACCAATATCTGGTTGCTGGAGATTCGAGGGTGGATTCAAAAGGCAAGAAAAAAGCTAAGAATCCACCTGAGCAAAAGAGAGACAAGAACAAGTCTCGAGAGGAGCCTCAAGGTTCCAAGAAGAACCCCTAGAAGAAGAAGAACAAAGGAGAAATGAGCAAGTGCACATACTGCAGTAAGGGAAATCATTTTGAAAGCTCCTACATGAAGAATCAAATAGACATGCTGACCCAAATCCTAGAGAAGAATGGAATCTCCCTTCCAAACAGCTCAAAGAAGAGGGAAGGAGGATCAAATTCAGAAGATAGAGAGAGAGTTCATGCATTGGTTGCTGGCACATCAAGCTCACCTAGTTTCATCACTGATTCTAGAGCTTCAAGACATATGGTTTCAACCAAGGAGGCATTCACCTCACTTGACATGTCGAAAGGTCCACCAATAGTATTGGGAGATGACTCTCTCACTGAAAGTTTGGGCAAAGGGAGGATTGATCTTGACCATGGTAAGTTCAGCAATGTATTGTATGTTCCAGGTCTTACATCTAACCTCTTATCAGTGTATCAGATGACCCACACAGGGTCTCCAAAGAAGTTCATATTCTCCCCTGATGAAGTTGAGATCACAGAGATCTCAAGTGGTAAATTCATTGCAAAAGGACTTGCAAATCACACTTTGAAGGTATACATGTTCTCACACTTCCTACCCTACTCAAACCCCTCTGCTCTTCTGATTCATGATAATGAGGCAAGAAATATTTGGCATGAAATATTTGGCCACCTCAATTACAAGTATCTTTCTAATCTTAGTGAAAAAGAAATGGTCATAGGGTTACCAAAGATTAAGTTTTCCAAAGGAGTCTGTCAAGGTTGCATCTTAGGAAAACACCCAGAGCATAAATTTGAGAGAGCTAGTCATGAGAGAACCTATGCACCTCTTGAGTTGATCCACAGTGATGTTTCTGGCCCATTTCCTCATATTTCAATGAGTCAAGCCAAATATGCATTGACATTCATAGATGACTTTTCCAGGTATTGCTGAGTTAAGTTCCTAAAACACAAGTCTGAAGTTTTTGGCCTCTTCAAAGTCTTTAAGGCTTTGGTTGAAAACCAGTATGGGAGGAAACTCAAGGTCCTCAGATATGAAAATGGTGGTGAGTATGTCAATTCTAAGTTCATTCAATATTGTGCATATGCAGGTATTCAGATGCAGCATTCTATCCCTTACACACCACAGCAGAATGGTGTTGCTGAGAGGAGAACATATCATTGAAAGAGATGGCAACCTGCCTGTTGGAGGCTAAGACTTTGCCACCAAATTTTTGGGCCGAAGCTATAAACTGTGCATCCTATATCCAAAATAGGGTGCCTCATAAATATCTTGATGGTATGACTCCTTTCAAAGCATGGAGTGGGCACAAGCCAGATGTGACCCATTTCAGTATTTTTGGCTCAAGGGCTTGGGCTAGAATTCCAACAGAAAGGAGGAAGGCTTTGCAGCCCCAAAGCCAAGAGTGTCTATTTGTTGGGAATCTAAAGATTAAAAAGGGTACAAGATGATCAATTTTAGCACAAACAAATCCTTCATTGAAAGGTGTGTTCAGTTTCAAGAAGAGCCCCTAGCAGCAGTGGAAGTTGGAGAATCCTCTTCACCACCAGAACCTCTGAATGTAAGTGAAGAGATAGTTGAACATGCTGATTCTGATATGTCTAATAATGATGATTTAATTTTAGATCCTAACAGTCCTACAATACCAAAATTGGCATCCAAGACCATTCATGCAACTGGAGAACTAGTTGTAAATCCTAATGATCCTAGGAGGACTAGATCTCAGTTTGAGAGTGCTCTGTGCATGAAAGATCCTATGTTTGCAGAGAAATTCTATCTGATGGTTGAATCAGACCCACAAACATAGGAATATGTAGAAAATGT
>LPNX011181694.1:285870-306864 GCA_001517045.1 Pseudotsuga menziesii | reverse complement strand
ACTCCAGAAGAGCAACACTTGGGAGCTGGTTGATCTTCCCCCAGGGAGGAAGCTAGTTCAGTGTAAGTGGGTGTACAAAACCAAATTTTCTACTGATGGTTCACCCCTGAAGTACAAGGCCATATTGGTATCCAAGGGATACTCATAGGTACATTTCATAGACTATAATGAGACCTTTGCACCAGTGGCAAAGATGGACTCCATCAGGCTATCCTTAGCCATTGCAGCTTCAAAGTAGTGGGAGGTACACCACATGGATGTGAAGTGTGCTTTCCTGAATGGAGATCTCATTGAAGATATTTACATGCAGAAGCCTAAAGGATTTTATACTAACCCATCTCTTGTGTGCAGGCTAAGGAAGTCATTGTATGGGCTTAAGCAAGCCCCTAGGGCTTGGTATGCCAAGATTGATAGCTTTCTGCTATCACTGAATTTTGTTCGATGCAAGTTAGATCCAAATGTCTATTTGACGCTGATTCATGGTTCATTAATGATCATTGTTTTGTATGTTTATGACCTTGTCATTACATGAATCTCAAAGGATGAAATTTCCTCCTTGAAGGATGCAATGAACCATTCGTTCTCAATGACAGATTTCGGCTTATTGAGCCAATTCTTGGGGCTCAAGATTGCTCAAACCAAGAAGGAATAAAAGTACATCAGTCCAAGTATGCCTTGGATTTTCTGAACAAATTCAATATGGAGGATTGGAATCCAAGCAAGAATCCTTTCCTTTTAGGAGTTAAGCTTGAAGAAGTTGATTCTTCACCTATGGTAAACAATACACTGCATAGGCAATTGATTGGATGTTTGTTGTATCTTACACATACTAGACCTGATATTTATTATGCATTAAGTGTGGCTTCAATATACATGGATCAGCCTCATGAGATCCATTGGAGAGAAGCCAAAAGGATCCTTAACTTTGTTCAGGGAACAAGGACTCATGGGATCTTCTACAAAGCTAAATCTGACCTTGATTTGATTGGGTTTACTAACAGTGATTGGGAAGGTGACAACACAGATCAAAATTCAACATTAGAATATGTATTCATGCTTGTAGAAGGGCCAATCAGCTGGTCAAGTAAGAAACAGAGTGCCATTGCACTCTCATCTAAAGAAGCAGAGTACAGAGGAGTTGTAAATGTAGCAACTCAATGTTTATGGTTGCAGGGGTTACTTGGAGAGTGTGGCTTCAAATCAGAATACTCAACTACTATCTACTGTGATAATCAGAGTACCATTCAAATCTACAATGATCCAGTTCAGAAGTAGAGAACCAAACACATTGAGATCCATATGCACTACATCAGACAGCTTGTGCATGATGGCACCATTCACCTACTCTTCTGTTCATCTTCAGAACAAGTAGCAGATATCTTCACCAAATTTTTTTGTGAGAATACATTCAACAATCTCAAATCACTACTGGGGATTGCTGATCATGCTGTGAAGCATCAATGATGACAAGATTTCCAAATTTTGTTTTACTGTCCATGTTTAAGGGAGGATTTTTCCCACTGGGTTTTTGCCTCTTTCCTTGGTTAAATGGACATGCAGTATGTAAAGGGTTACTAAGCCTTGTTTCTAGGCCCTATAATTTTCTGATATTTTACTCATAATTCAGGCTTAAGGGGGGGTGTTAGAATAATCAACCCATAGTTAGCTACCTTAGACATTAATTAATCCGATTTTTGTCTTATTTTCCTACTTTCCATATTCCACCTTATGCAAGTTGTCCTCCACACATCCATAGTGGTCAAACTTGCTAAATTTGAGTCATGGAGCACTTGGGAAACCTCTTGGATTCAAATCTGCTTTATTCCTGGCCTCCCTAGCGCATGTCTATTTTTTATGAGTTTTAAGGCAATTGGGAAAGTTTGACTAGGTGAAGTTAACTTGTTTTTTGTCCTCATAATCCTCCACTCTTTTCTCCTATGAAAAGCATGTATGAGTTGTCCTTCCACCACCTGTTAGCTTGCCTAATTGATTTTTCCAATTCGTGAGATCTTAGATAGTTTTGGAAACTGCTTTATGCACCTATGGGGGATTTGCTTAGATTTAGTAAGCCTGCTTTTGACCAAATTCGAATGGCATCCTTATGCATTCGAATCTCTCATGTAATTATTTATTGTGGCAGCCTATGACTTCACAGGGTTGGCTATTGTACACTTATTCAATACATATTAGTGTTCTGCTCCATATTAAGTCTCCTTTTGTGAGTAATTTGCATGTGTAATTGGCAATTGTTGTGAGTGTAATTGTTCTAACACCTAGGTTCAATTTTCATAGAGATTTTAGTGAATATTGAAAAGATAAAGGCGATCAAAGATTGGCCGGTTCCTAAGGATGTAACTGATGTTCAATCCTTCATGGGAATTACCGGTTATTACCGGAGGTTCATTGAAGGTTTTTCGAGAATAATGAATCCGATAACTTATTTGCAGAAGAAAGGAAATAAATTTGATTGGAACCATAAATGCAAGGAAATATTTAAAAAGTTAAAAAATTTATTAACCAGCGCACCTATTTTAAGAATAGCTGATCCAAATAAAGAATTTGTAGTGTGCACTGACGCCTGCAATGATGGTTCAGGTGGTGTTTTGACTCAAGAAGGGCATGCCATTGCCTATGAATCTAGGAAATTAAAAATTCATGAAAATAATTATGCAACTTATGATCTGGAATTAGCGGCTCTTATACATGATCTAAAGATGTGGCATCATCACCTAATTGGTAGAAAGTTCATTTTAATGACTGATAATAAAGGATTAAAATATCCGTTAGATCAGTCTAATCTAAATTCCAGACAAGATAGGTGGCTAGTTTTTCTAAGTGAGTATGATTTCGAAATCCAACACATTAAAGGTAAAGAAAATAAATTTTGTTGATGCATTAAGTAGGAATGCAAGGCTGAACTTCATAGCAGTTATCAACACTTATACAATAGATCTGGATGAACAGCTTAAAGTGGGGATAGAAAAAGATGAAATATACCAAAACTTACAAGCTAAAATGAAATAAAATCCAATAGAAAGATTAAGTAAAGGGTACAGTTTGAATGCAAAAAAAAATTTACTTTATAAAGACAGAATGTATGTACCTAATGTACCTAAAGTTAAGTTATTAATCTTGGATAAAATCCATAAAACTCCATACTCAGGTCATCCAAGCTATCAAAAGACTATACCTATGTTAATAAAATAATATTTTTAGCCAAACATGAATACTGAACTCGCAGAGTATATCGCTATGTGTTTTGAATGTCACTAGGTGAAAACTGAACATCAACACCCAGATGGATTACTTCAACCATTACCCATTCCTAGCTGGAAATGGGAGATAATTAGTCTTGATTTTATTACTGGACTACCTAAAAACAGAATTTAAATGAATCCATCATGGTGTTGGTCGATAAATTAAGTAAAGAAACCCACTTTATACCTGTTAAAACTATGTATAAAGATGCAAACATAGCTGATATCTTTCTAAACCAAATTTTCCAACTGCATGGAATACCGAAAGTTATAATCTCAGATATAGATCCTAAATTTACAGGTAACTTTTGGAAATATCTATTTAAGGGATTAAACACTACACTAAATTTTAGTACTTCTTTTCATCCTCAAACAGATGGACAGACCGAAAGAGTAAACCAAGTATTGGAAGATTTATTAAGAATGTATGTAAAAGACCAATCAGGTAAATGGGAGGATTATTTGCATCTGGTAGAATTTTATTATAATAATAATTATCAAGCATCAACCATATTTAGTCCTTTCGAAATCTTGTATGGAAGGAAATGTAATACTCCTATCTCCTGGAGTAATCTGGTGGATAGATTAGTATTAGGTCCTGAACTATTAAAGGAAATGGAAGAAATTGTAAAGCAGGTACAAGGTAATTTGAAAATTGCGTAGGATCGACAGAAAAGTCAAGAAGACCTTAAAAGAACTCCAAAGGAGTTTTAGGTAGGTGAACATGTGTTCATCAAGGTGAGGCCCAAAAATAGCTCTCTGAGATTGGGAAGTTGTGCAAAACTAGAACCACGTTACTATGGTCCATTTGAAATACTATCCATGATTGGACAAGTAGCTTATCAATTATCATTACCGCCAAATTTAGGAGTACATAATGTTTTTCACATTTCTGTATTAAAGAAATATGTTCATGATGCTACTCACGTTGCTAACTAGAATGACATACAAGTGGAACCAGAAGGAGATTTTTTGGTGGAACCAGACTATATCCTTGGGCAGAAGAAGATCACACTTCAGAACCACACCATTGGTCAAGTGAAGGTGCAATGGAAGAACCTTAGTCCAGAAGAAGAAACCTGGGAATTGGAAAGTAATATGCGGGATGCATATCTAATTATGTTCTAGGGGAATTCTAAGGACGAAGAATAAATAACATCGATGATGATGTTATGCTCTAAGGGGGTGTGTATGTCACATGGCCCAATTTTGTATTATTTTATATTATTTGAAGACAATATCTTAAATTTTATGCTAAGTTGTAATTGATGACTCATCAGAGTCAAGGATATTTAATGTAATTCTGAATATTTAATTATAATCAAATAAAGGAGGAGACAACAGCTTAGGAGAGCTGTTAAAAGAGTGTTCACTGGTCAAATTGGTGGAGAAGACTGGGTGGAGAGAAAACTGACATGTGGCAGCATCCTCAAACCACTTCCAACTGTTGCAGGTGGAAACCTCCCTACATTTAGGGTCATGATTCCCCAAGAAAGTGGAATCAGAGCAGGTGGCTCAATTAATGAAAACTGACCCAAAAAGACCTAGGAAATCTTTATAAAAAATCCTGTTGAATAGAGCTAAGGCTGCTCATTCTAGAGAAGTGATTATTTAGGTGAATGAATGTACTTCAGAGAAATTCAATGGAAGGGAATTGTGGAAAGAGTTTGAGGGGATAAATGCTAAGTGATTTAGTGTAGCTTTTAAGATGAAATATCTTACTGCTAAGTGCAGGGTGTGTTTACTGAGTTATTGGATTAGTCTACTATTTGCACGCTCCACCATTTCCCAGTCAAGAAGACTAGGAACAGGCTCAGGGGTCCTGAAGAAGCATTGTTTGAGCGCTCTCCAGGAGATTGGTAGGGAGGAACGACCTCCTAACACTATTTTCATCTGTCCTAAACAGGTTCTACATTATTTTGTTTTACTATATTAGATAAATCAATCTGAGTGTGACTAATATGTGAATGTTACAGAGTTAGTTTTTAGAATGTTAGAATCTAGCAATCTTTTTAAATGGATGAAGACTTGAATTTAATTAGAAAATTAATGTGTTAGAATAGAAATAATTTCTAGACTATGTTTTTCCACACTTGGAAAACCCAAGTAGTACTCTATCACAGGTAGAATGTTAAGAAGATAAGAGAATGTTGAGTAGATAAGATTGTGTATTTATAGGTAGTAGAGTAATTTATTTCATTTTATAATATTTTGGAGGTTAAACAGGGTTATGATGTGTTTATACTTCTCTATTTTTACTTAGTAACTGGATGAAATGCAGTAAGAAAATCACATTAGAGTTACATGGATTACATACAGTTAAGTATATAAACAAATACAAATCACATAGTTTATTTTCTAAAAAAAACCACTAAATATAGGACTAATATTTACTATAAACCAAATAGGGTTAAATTTAAAAGTACTTAGATTAAAAAGAGTAAACTGAGTTACAGAAGTTATACCATATCATTAAAAAAACTCTGAGTAATTTCTACTAGACAGTTTATTAAATAAAATCAATGAAAATATAATTAATAACTAGTATAAAACTAAATATTTACTATGACGAAACTATCTTATAATTATCAGATAGGCTTATACCTATAAAAGTAAAACTTCAGGGTTGAAACCCTAACTAAATTAACTATCTATTATAAATAAAGAGATAATCAAGGTTACAGAGTTATTTTTTTAATTACTACATAACTCTGAATCCTTACCAATTAACAGAGCAGTAAACGAATAAGAACTTACGAGTAAACAATAAATAGAAATAAGCTAAGAACATACAGTATTTGTATAACCCTCTTATTTTAAAATAAAAGAAAATACTTAAACAAGATAAACAATATCAAAACTATTGTAACAATGTAAAATAGGTAAACATAAACCATTACATTTGATAAATTTTAAGAATATATTTATCTAAGGGTACTTTTATAGTAACCCTAGGATTTAATCCTAACTGAAAAGCTTAAACATATAAAAAATTACCCTAGGATTAAATCACATGCAGAAAGAAAACCAAGTGCGAGCACTGAGTTTTGCAAACAACACACTAGAGTGGCAACACCTCTCTACATATAGACAATGGAGTTGGAGACAAGCACAAGCGAGCCCTCATGGCCGCAGTAAACTAGACAGAGCAAGGACCAAAACCCTCGACAAAGAATGAGGAGTTAGGGTTGCATTGGAGGCTTTTAAATCATGCAATTGCACGGTGGTGGATGTTCCACGTGCCCACAAATTTATCCAGTCCATAGTGGGTCGAGTTGTATAGTCTCCATTACACTGTCGGGATCAAATTATTGTTAATAATATACACAATGATCACAATGATAATATATTATGCAAAGTAAAAACATAACGTATCAAAGATAAACATTAAGTCAAACTATTTTGATTAGTGAGATTTTATGGTATCGTTATCCCTTGTCTTATGTAAAAAATGAAATCTTTCGATGGTAAAATAATAACTATGGATAAATCCCTACTATGGTATAAGCCTTGAGTACAAGTTAATAATTCTAATAATAATCATTGATTCAAATATTACATTGAAGGACTATGTTATTAGAACTAGTCTTTATGTAAACACTAATGGTGAGAATTTAATTTATAAATCAACATTGTGTATATAAAAAAGTATTTACACTCTAAAATAAATTCTTATTGTTGTATGAAGTCCATCGTACTAAAAGTAACATAAACTTCATGGAATTTGTAATCGTTGGTCACCATAAGTAAACAATGCTCCAAATGAATTCAATCAAGGCTAGATGAGTCTTGGTAGTAAAGGATAGTAAAACTATCTAAGAATACATATAGCATCACTATTATTTAAAAATAAATAATATGATAATGTAATTTCGTCACATTACTTATGTCACGAAGAAGTTTGGAAGTTAGAAATCACAACTTGACGACATTTATGCAAATGATCATTTAGAAATACAATACAATAATAAGCTGATAAACTTCCTCTACTAAATTTTAATAAAAGGTAAAGCTAAGAGTTCTGTATAAGCTTGTTTCTTGAAAGGCCTTAGGTCTGTTTCCATACTTTTATGCAGTGTTGTAAATTTTATAAATAGCAACAATAATAAACTCCTATTTCAGTAAGAGTATTGTTATACTAAATATTAAGCTCTATTAAGAACTGGAAATAGCTTAGCGTAAAGATGGAAAGATGTTTTATCCAACGTAGCAGTCATTTTGATAAAAGACAATCAGTAGGGAAAATTTATTGATATTTATGACATGACATTAAAATATTATCACAGTTTCAAAAGCAAGTAAAATAAAATGTTACTTTACCTTGTAGTATCCTTGAATTCTATTAAGCAAACTTTTACTCTAGTAGTATATTATGCTAAAAGAAGTATATATGGATTAATGCCTTAATAAACTCTCACTGGTTCAAAATTTACCTATCAATCATGTAAGATCCAGAATTCTAGGTAAGTTAGCAATTGCTAAGTAAGACCCAGTTAGAAAGTAACTTCTCACCTACTTGCCAAAATCGAACCATCAGTACAGCTAGAAATAACTAAATGCAGATTATTTACATCACATGTCAAAATTAAAATAGTATTAATTTATATGTGTTTAAGTTAATGGTTACTTTTGTTAACTGTTCCATTTTTCTGTTAGCCACTAGCAGTTATCAAACTGCGACTATAGACAGTTTATGTTACATCAAATTTTTTTAATTTTTCTGAAAATTTGGGGTTTTAATAGCAAATAAAAAAGAGATCTAGAGAACATCAAACATAAATAAACCAAAAATGTTTCCTATATTTTCATGCTTGAAAAATACGCACAAAAACTCAATGGAAAGATGATTTTACTAACGTTTCCAAATAAAACTAACTCTAATGTACGCAAATCTAAAAACAGATATTTCTTCTTGATGAAAATAAGATCTAGAATTTCACACAATCATGCAAAAAACAAGAAGAAAATTGATTAACATGCTTGCGAATAAAGCAATGGAGAGAGAAAACTAAAACTTCTCTTTGAAACAAACAAGGAAATGAAGAACCAATCTTTCCTACCAAGCACTGAAAAAATCAGCATGCAAAAGGAAACAAGAATCACCCAAGAAAAGAAAGACTCAAAACAACATGGATCACTCACGCATTCCAATTCCAAAACAAACCAAAGCATACTCGAGAAAATGAAATGTATATTTCCAATTCCAATGAATAATATCTACAGAAAAGAGCAAGAGGTTTCAAGCAAAGAAAATAATGAAAAATCCAATGCAAGAAACATAAACTCTCTTTGAATGCAAAAATAATACAACAATCAAAGCGACTCCCGTGAGGGAGCATTTTTTTTTAAATACAGTTCATTTTCATCAAAAAGTAAGCCAAAAACACACAAAAAATCAAAATACAAAGTCTGGAACAAGGCCTACCTGGCACCGAGTAGATGAAGCTGCTGATAGGTAGTTTTGAGGCAGAACCGCTTCTTTCTCACTGGATTTAGGCGGTGGCACCACTTACTGCTAATTGGACTCAGGCGCTAGCACCTCTTCTTTCCAGTAGAACATGTGCGGTTCCCTATATAGATCCAAAATACAAAGGAGAACGATAGATCAAGTCAGAAAAATACCAGATCAAGGTAAAAAATGATAGATTGAGAATAAAAAATAGCATAAAAGGTCAAAATAATTCAGATCTAGACAGTTTTGGAAGTTTTAAACCAAAATCCAGTGAGTCAGATATCAGATCTGACTGAAGAGAGCTGGAGAAGGAGCCTGGATTTGGACAAGAGTTGTTGATACGTATATTCATTCCCCAATCGAGTCACCAAATTTGTTAGCAGGAATATTTCACCTTCTGCGGATAGTAAGGTGTTCCACTAGTATAAATGGTTCAGATCCAGAACAAATGAACGACAAAGGTTGAATACCCTCCCTGGACGTTGTAGATACCTGGAATGTGATGCTTCGATAGTAACCCTGTGTACCTGCAATCAGATTAAACACTCAAACACATCAAAGCTTCCAAAATACAATATACGGATCCATGTTAGTGACTAAGGAATCTAACAACATATACATGTGAAATCAAACAACAACAGTAATGCGGAATGGAAATCAGCTTTGCATTAAGAGAAAATGAAGTTTACAACCAATTAAGGCTTAGTGTTGACATGCATCTCCATGAAACCAAACATTCTCATCCCCATAAGCTCCAACTTTGCTCTCTATGCTCTCCAATGGCTTGGGCCAAGTGATCAATTCAACATCATAACAATACTTCAATGGTTCTCCACTCAACCATGGACATGAGCTTGTATTTATAAGGCTTAATGGGTAGGAATGGTTGAGAGATTTGTGGATGAGGTGGATTCTAAGATTCTAGGATGGGGGATCTCGAGATCAACTAACCCACAATGATAGGGATAAGGGAGGACATGAAGCTCATGATCTAGAAGCCTCGAGAAACTTCTCTTTTTCCCATTTTACCCAGGGTACCAATTTTCTCCTTCAATGACAGAGCGGTTTAGGTAAAAAATGCTTATGGACTAAGGGCCATAAGTGGTGGCACCGCTTGTGGCTAACAAGGGATAGGTGGTGTGAGAAGTTTACTGCTCATGGATAAATGGGAAAGCGTGGTGCTGAGCATTTTTGTGAAATATTGACAAATGGTATGAGTTTCCACTCCAAGTGTTGGGATTAAGGGCAAATAGGTATGTTAAGAGTCTTATCACATGATGGTGACAGTATTTTGGTATAACACATGGCAAGTCAGGGCAGGAATTTAATTTTACCTATGCATTATGCTGTACATTTCATAAGGAAATTGATTTAGGTCAATTTTTTATCACTTAGTCAATCTTGGATTGATTGTTTGTGCACTCATATTTTTTACACAGTCATACTTTATTTTTCTTTAAATTTGCAGCCCTATATTTTGCACTTGTGAACACCAGAATAAAGATGTGAGACCATGGTTGAATAGCCAGATCACCAAATAACATCCCCACACCTTTGGATTCATTTTGTGGCTCAAGGAAAATAGTTGGTGGGCATTTGAAAATAGCCTTCTATAACTCGTTTTAACACTTAGGCATATTTAATTTTTTTTTTAAGGAAAACATTTTTTTTCTCCAACTTAGAAAATCCATATCTCACATGTGTGTTCAACAAATTAGGATATGATACTATGGATAGATGCATAGATCATCAGATAAGAGACTCATACTTTTTAATAGATTTATTGGCACACAGAACCTCTGGAGGGCATTTCAAAATGGCTTCTCAGATAATTTTTTTTTTCAATTTGGAAAATTTATATTTCACACATGTGATCTTTCAGGGATAGATAGACAAGTTACCAAATAATAGACCCACACCTTTGGATGAAATTATCTACACAACCACATTCTATGGCATGCATTTTCAAACCACCTCTTCAATTCCTATTTTTAACACTTGGACACATTTTCATAGTTGATCTTTGGTGGCTATTATGATTTTTATCATTTTGACAGATTTATTCCTTTCACATGTGATCATCAAAAAGAAAACTAGAACCATGGATAGGTAGACAGATATCTAGGGAACAAATCCATGTCATCTGATGAATTTTTGGGCACAGGAACAACATGTGGCAAGCATTTCTAAATGACCTTTTATTACTAGTTTTAACACTTGGACAACTATGCCATTTTCAAGGTGACTTTTTTATTTCAACCAAACCATAAACCAATGTCACTAGATGATGTAGAATATCTCAATAAGCAAAACACAACTCTTTTCACCTTCAGAATATTCTTCCTTTGATCTAGGCGTGCATTTTAGTGAACTTGGTGAAGAAAACTGTCTGAACCCTTGTTTTGGAAGATCCATAACTTTCTCCACAAACACTTTTAAGACAAAATGAGACCATGGTTAGATATCTAGGTAAACAACCTATAGCCTTACAGGATGGGGTGTGTATTTTTATTAAGCTATGAATTATGGTGGTCATTTTCCCAAGGAAATTTTGACTAATTTTCCCAAAAATACTTGTTTTGGTAGACCCATATCTTTTTCTTCAGGAACATTTTATGAGAAATGAAACCATGGTTAGATAGGTACTTCAACAATATATGGCATGGAAGGTTAGGGAGGGAATTTAATTTTACCTATGAATTATGGTGGGCATTTTCATAAGGCAACTACTTTAGGTCAATTTTTCATCACTTAGTCAATCTTGGATTGATTGTCTGTGCAGTCATATTTTTTACAAAGTCATACTTTATCTTTCTTTAAATTTGCAGTCATGTATTTTGCACTTGTGAACACCATAATAAATATGTGAGACCGTGGTTGGATAGCCATATCACCAAAGAACATCCCCATGCCTTTGTATTAATTTGTTGGCTCAAGTACAACAGTTGGTGGGCATTTGAAAATAGCCTTCTGTAACTGGTTCTAGCTCAATGGTAGAGCACCTTCTTTACAAGAAGGAGGTTAAAGTTTCGATTCCTTCGTGCCCTAATGATATTTCAATATTGATGTTTTCAAGAAAATATATTTTATTATTATTCATTATGGCTATGAGGGGGGTTCAAAACTGCCATTGTATGTTACAAAGAGGGGGGTTCAAAACCCCCCCTATAAGTTTCTATGAGGGGGTTTCATAACTGCCCCAAAAATTCCAAAATTGACTTTTTGGGGGGGTTTGAAACCTCCCCCATAAGTCATTTTTGGTGGTGGTTTAGAACCCCCCCCCAAAAGTCACTTTTAGGGGTGGTTTGGGGGGGGGTTGGGGGGAGGGGGGGGGGGGGGGTGGAGAGGGGGGGAGGGGGGGGGGGGGGGTTGAGAACCGCCCCTAAAAGTCAAAACTTTTAGCATCGGTGCTATTAGGGGCGGTTTTGTAAAGACCACCTCCAAATCCAAAACCACCCCCAAAAGTGACTTTGGGAGGGGGGGGGCGTTGGGGGTTAGAACCACCCCCAAAATTCCAAAATTGAATTTTGGGGGGGTTTAAAACCGGCCCTAAAAGTCTAAAAGTAACTTTTAGGGGGGGTTTATAACTGCCCCCAAAAGTCACTTTTGGGGTGGGGGTTAGAATCGCCCCCAAAAGTCACTTTAACGGGAGGTTTTTGGGGGGTGGGGGGGGGGTGGTTTAGAACCACCCTAAAATTCAAAATTTTTAGCATCGGTGCTATTAGGGGAGGTTTTGTAAAGACCGCCTCCAAAGCCAAAACCACCCCCAAAAGTGACTTTTGGAGGTGGAAGACAACAACCCCTAAAATTAAAATTTGTTGTAGTGTATTCAAGATCGGAATGGTTGATGACTATTATGAGAAAATAGTTCAGTTTTTAACAATAGGAATGGCACTAGAGGGATTCACCATAAATCAGAATAAGCGGTTGGTTGTTTGAGTCGCGGATTTTCAATTGATTTTCGAAGATCTCTATAAGATGGGATCTGAGGAGATCATACTTCGATGTATCCTACCGCATGATCAGGAAAGGATATTAGTGGAAGAACATGGGGAGTTGCAGGATGACACTACAGAGGTCGAGCAACTGCCAGGAAGGTACTGTGCGTAGGACTATGGTGGCCAACTCTCATTGGTGATGTGGTAGACTATGAGATGAATCGTGATGTTTTCTAAAGAACAAGGAAGCTGTCATGAAGAGAGGATATGCCCTTAGTACCTTAGGTAACACTACAACCATTTGATAAATGGGTAGTGGATTTCATGGGACCAATCAACCCACCAGGAAAAAGAACCGATGCACTATATATTATCACAACGACAGATTATTTGACAAGGTGGGAGGAAGCTGCACCAGTGGAATATTGCACTACTGCAACTACAAAAAGGTTTGTATTTGATAATGTTGTCACTTTATTTGGTTGTCCAAAGATCTTGATGAGTGATCAGGGAAGTCACTTCATCAATCGCACCATTAGTATGTTGACCGAGGAGTTTCATATTCATCACAAGGAGAGCACCCCTTATCATCTGCAAGCTAATGGGACAATTGAAGTGTTCAATAAGGTATTGGAGCATGCACTCACAAAGGTCTGTAATTCAAACCGCGATGATTGGGATTTGAATATTCCAGTAGTATTATCGGATTATCACACCATTTACAAAATTTTGACAGGGAATACACCATTCAATTTGGTGTATGGAAAGGAAGCAGTGATGCCAATGGAATATAATGTTCCAAGTTTTCACATTGCAGCAACGAAAGGGATGGATGACGAAGGAGCGTTGGAAGAACACCTCGTTCAGTTGGTGTAGCTAGAAGAAGACTAGTTCATCACAGGATTTCATTAGCATGTCGAGAAGGATAGATGAAAAGCATGGCATGATCAAAACATCAATAATAAGCACTTTCAACAAGGTGACTTGGTGTTGATATATGACAGTAAGTTTGCGAAACATCTAGCTAAGTTGCAAATGCATTGGTTAGTCCCTTATGTAATCAATTTCATTACCAAGGGAGGTGTGGTACAGTTTCAACAACTAAATGGTGCAATGTTTCCTAAGTTAGTGAATGGAATCTATCTCAATACTACAGAGAGGACCCAATGCAACGTGATGCTTGAGGCATTGCTTAGTAAAAGAAAATGCATGTGGTGTTAACAAGGAGGTTGGTGCATTGGAAGCATGTGGCAGTACAAGAAGAAGTGTCCAAGTCATAGTTACAAAGTAGTGTGGCAACATTCGCAAAGATGCGGTAGAGTCAAATTGGGCAATTAATGCAATAGTTAAACCAGTTAAGTGGTGACGTCATTTGACGAGACGCGGATTAATGGCGGATCTGATCGTCAGATCGAGAGGATTAGGGATGGATTTGGATGATGAATGGAGTATTTGGTAGTTATGATTAGAAAATATTTTTCATGATTGATCCCACGCTATAATAATTGGTGGGTTGTGGCTTGAAGACACCATTGCGATTATTGATTTGCAGACTTAAGTGAGATTGAAGAGTATAGTCGAAGAGTTTGATGAGTAGTTGTGAGTGATGCAGAGTGCAGCAATGGAAAAAGATATTTTGAGTGGAAGTCTTAGGGATTCACCAGTCACTGGCATGCCAATTAAGGAAGAGGCATCCAACATCTTGGTGGGATTGTCGCCAATTAAACGGAAGAAGAGGGGGGGGAATAGACCCAAGTCACCTATGTAGAGAAAAGGACCACGAGAACTTCGGCCAGAGCAGAAGAAGAAGCAACAAAGCAGGTGGGGTCGTCAACAACTGGATATGAGGGATCCACGATGATGAGTGGAGTGACCACTACTGATATCCATGTATTTTTTTCACCATGTAAGCTCGACGCAAAGTAGGAGAAGGTGATGAAGAACCAAAGGTATCCAATAAAGATGTCGACATTGCCGATGGGAATGAAGTGTACCTTTAGCAATGTGACATGCTTGATGGAGATGAAATATGAAGACCATGATATTCTGGTGTATACTAAGTGAACATCAGATCCATTCTAGGTGAATACTGAGAAGGAGAGAGATCCAATGGTGCGCACCCAAAAACAGTGGGCGATGGGATTGTAGAAGTTAGGGATTTTAGGCCTCATCCATCAGACTTACTTTGGTAGGTTGGTGGAAGACGACGCGTGTGCCAAGTAGTTGTTTGCATGCTTTCATGGTGGGTATCTGTGGCTAGACTAGATGGTTCCAGTCATTGTCGAGTTGATATTGCAAATTATGGGGTTTCCCATGCAAGGGCCTGATTCGTCACAGTACTTATGCAACAAAGATAATGACAAGAGATTGGATTCCAAGATAAATAATAAGTATGGATTGGATCATGAAAAAAGAGCGTATGTCACAGATACAATCAATGATAATGCTATTCAGGTTGCAGTGAATATTCTTCCCATCAAGGTGGTGAAAAATAATCGGCCAAATCTGTGTACTTTGGGGTTAATATCATGTGTCGAGCTGTGCGCTGAGGGCCTATAGATGAATTGGTATTTATTTCTTCTCAACCAGTTGACTGAAGATGCAATGCTGGTCCATGAGGGGAAGTAGCCATTTACTTACGTTTGGATGATAATTTTGATTTCCCTAGTCACATGGATGGATCCCAAGAATTATGGGGGAATGCATGTCACGGTCTCCCAATTATGAAAGGGCACCAGGTATCAAAAAATACGATATCTTAGCCAGGATAACCAATTGAAGCATTACACAATACAGTTTTGGTTGTATTGGGATGTGCTACAGGTCGTAGCTACGAATATTTTGTGCTTGTCTAAGGAAGTGATGGTAAAATACAGATGGGTCATGAGATTCGCAATGGGACTGCATGCAATCCATGTGCAAGCATGAAAGGAACCAGAAAACAAGTGGTTAACCACTCGGTAGAAGTTGACTGATGAAGAGTTGGATGTGGTAATGTCTGATTGGCCTACAGAGTGGAAGGAGTCTATCAGTGCGGAAGAAGTGTCAAATGTTGCAACGAGTCCTCCACTTGATGCTCCGGTGGATCAAGCACCAGTGCACGAAAGTCATCAAGAGGCACGAGAGGCATTGGTACCATACTTTAAGTGCAATAAACTTCATGCATCCATCAAATATCATATCTATACTTCTTTCATTCCAAGATACTCCAAGAGTGAAGTTATGAACATAATATATAAACTTGGCATGTCTTCTAGAATGGTCACTTTGGAAACCTTAGGTTTCAGGGTGGTATGTCTAAAAACCATTATTTTTATATTGAAAGGATTAAAAATATTGTCACACCTGAAATTGGTGGAACAAGGCCCAAGAGACGAGCCACTAATAAATTAAGATTAAATGTGAAATATTCCATGATTCCTAGGTTTAAGGAAAATTTTATAGTTAGTGTTGAGGATTCTTATGATGAAAAAGATAGTGAATCCATAAGGGAATAACAATAGGAGTGGAAAATATGCATAATTATAGTACCCTAATAAGGTCACTATTAAAAATTATTATCCTCTACCCAAAAATTTTTGACATTCTTAATTAATTGGACAAGGGAAAATTTGATAACAATGAACTTCCTTTAGGATATCACCAAGTTCATATGGAACCTACAAATGTAAGGAAAACATATTTAAAGAGTAAGTTTGGTATCTACTAGTGGTTGGCAATCCCCTTTCATGGAATTATCGATTTATCTAGTACCTTCATCTACACCATGAATGGAATCTTCTTCCTACATCTCTATCAATTTGTCACTTTTTATATAGATAACCTCCTAGAATCCCTAGAAGAGGTACCGCATGAAATTTGGTACCCTACTTTAGGTATACTCAACTTCATGCCTCCAACAAATATCAAATATATACTTCTTTCATGCCAAGGTAATCCAAGAGTGAATTTATGAACATAATATATAAACTTGGGATGTCTTATAGAATGGTCAGTTAGGATATCATAGGTTTTAGGGTGGTTACCATAATAAAACATAAAATAAAGTTGAGTACACTTAGAGTAGGGTACCAAATTTCATGTGGTACCTCTTCTAGGGTTTCTAGAATGGTCACTTTCATGTAGGAAAGGGTCAGATGGAGTTGTGGGTACAAGTTTGTAGCTATGGTAGTGTTAATTATATATGAAAAATTTGAAGAGGGACCACCCAACACAGTCCTATCTAGGCATTGATTGGTGGGCCACACTACCCTCAACTTCGTACACGTTGATGTTGTTAGTCCTAAAAATGTCATACCAAATTTCTTCCTATCCATTTTATTTTGAGTCTAGGTCATCCATATTGAGTCTATCTTGATAGATAAATTGTTTATCCTTAATGCCATAGGGAAGCTGATATTTCCAAACTTATTGATGATTCTGCGAAGGAACAAAGGAAGGGAACCATGGAGCAAGGTATTCCTGAAAACCATGGTGTTGATATTGAAAATATTAAAAATATTGTCACACCTAAATTGGTGGAATAAGGCCCATGACATGAGTCATGAATAAATTAAGATTCAATATGAAATATGTCATGATTCCTAGGTCTAGGAAAATGTTGTAGTTAGTGTTGAGGATTCTTCTGATGAAGAAGATAGCGAATCCATAAGGGCATACCAATAGGAATGGAAAAAATAGGACAATAAGAGTGGAAAATTTGCATAATTATAGGACCCCCATAAGGTCACTGTTAAAAATTATTATCCTCTACCCAAAAATTGTCGACATTCTTAATAAATTGGAAGGGGATAAACATTGCTAAGATTGACCTTCCAGTAGGATGTGACCAAGTTCATATGGAACCTACAACTATATGGAAAATACATTTAAAGAATAATTTCGGTACCTATTAGTGGATGGTAATTCCCTTTCATGGCATTACCAATTTCCCTAGTACCTTCATCTAGACCATGAATGGAATCGTCTTCCTACGTCTCGATTGATTTGTCATTTTTTATATAGATAACCTCCTAGAAGTTCTAGAAGAGGTACCACATGACCTTTGGTAACCTACTTTAAGTGTACTCAACTTCATGTGTCCATCAAATATAATATCTATACTTATTTTCATGCCAATATACTCCAAGAGCGAAGTTATGAACATAATATGTAAACTTGGCATGTCTTCTAGAATGGTCACCTAGGAAACCCTAGGTTTTATGGTGGTTACCATAATAAAACATAAAATATATTTGAGTACACTTAGATTAGGGTACCAAAGGTCATGTGGTACCTCTTATAGGGATTCTACAATGATCACTTTCATGTAGGAAAGGGTCGGATGGAGGTGTGGGTACAAGTTTGTAGCTATGGTAGTGTTAATTATATATGTAAAATTTGAAGGGGGGCCACCCAACACAATCCTATCTAGGCGTGGCTTGGTGGGACACACTACCCTCAACTTCTTTAGCATTGATCATGTTAGTCCTAAAAATTTCATACCAAATTTCTTCCTATCCATTTTATTTTGAGTCTAGGTCATCCATATTGAGTCTATCTTGATAGATAAACTGTTTAGCTTTATTTCCATAGGGCAGTTGATATTTCCAAACATAGTGATGATTATGTGAAGGGACAAAGCTAGGGATTAATGGAGTAAGATATGTGTGAAAACCATGATTTTTATATTGAAAAGATTAAAAATATGATCACACCTGAAATTTGTGGAAGAAGGCCCAAGACATGAGCCACTAATAAATTAAGATTCAATATGAAAGATGCCATGATTCCTAGGTTTAAGGAAAATGTTGTAGTTAGTGTTGAGTATTCTTATGATTAAGAATATAGTGAATCCATAAGGGAATAAAAATAGGACAATAGGAGTGGAAATTTTCATAATTATAGGACCCTAAGAAGGTCACTGTTAAAAATTATTATCCTCTACCCAAACATTGTTGACATTCTTAATTAATTGGAAGGGGGAAACTTTACTAAGAATGGCATTCCTTTAGGATATCACCAAGTTCATATGGAGCCTACAAATGTATGGAAAATAAATTTAGAGGATAATTTTGGTACCTATTAGTGGTTGGTAATTCCTTTTCATGGGATTACCAATTTCCCTAGTACCTTCATCTAGACCATGAATGGAATCTTCTTCCTACATCTCGATCAATTTGTCATTTTTTATATAGATAAGCTCCTAGAATCCCTAGAAGAGGCACTGAATGACCTTTGGTACCCTAATTTAAGTGTACTCAAATTCATGCATCCAAGAAATATCATATCTATACTTCTTTCATGTTAATATACTCCAAGAGTTAAGTTATGAACATAATATATAAACTTAGCATGTCTTCTAGAATTGTCACTTAGGAAACCCTAGGTTTTAGGGTGGTTACCATAATAAAACATAAAATAAAGTTGAGTACACTTAGAGTAGGGTACCAAAGGTCATGTGCTACATCCTCTATGGATTCTATAATGGTCACTTTCATGTAGGAAAGGGTCAGATGGAGGTGTGGGTACAAGTTTGTAGCTAAGGTAGTGTTAAGTATATATGTAAAAGTTGAAGAGGGACCATTGAACATAATCCTATATAGGTATGGATTGGTGGTCCACACTACCCTAAACTTATTTAGCGTTGATCATGTTGGTCCTAAAAATTTTATATCAAATTTCTTCCTATCCACTTTCTTTTGAGTCTAGATCATCCATATTGAGTCTATCTTGTTAGCTAAATTGTTTATCCTTATTGCCATAGGGAAGTTGATATTTCCAAACTTATTGATGTCAGATGATGTTTATGGTATTGGATCGGAGGTTTACAGTATTGGATGAATGAGACTTACATGCATGATTGTTTTTCTTCAACCCAAGGCCTTGTTTATCTTAATATTATTTGCAATAAACAGACTAGAGAATTAACACGATATGGTTTCCTCGATTTTGTAAGCCATGCAGTAGCCCATATGTCTCTACAAAATTATAATGGTCTACAGATGTGTTGAGGCCTGGAAATTTGTAGGCGACAATAGAAAGAGATTCTCCCTAATCAACGTTCCCAACTAGCCCGTTGACTGTTTGGTATAGGGAATCCATCCGGTTTACGGTCCGGCTACCATAGGTCCAAGTAACAAAACAAAGGCTTTACCGGTTGCGGCCCGGTCCACCGAGTTTTTGTATTTTTTGACTTAATGTATGATATGCAAGTGCCTAATTAACCATGCAGGGTGATAAGATGCGAGGATCAGTCACAATGTGATGCGCAGGTTCTTACCTCTCTTCTTAGACTCACTAGCATCCCAATCATAGACAACAAGAAAAGAAACTAACTACCTAAACTATCCCTAGGGAACGGGATTATCACTTGTAAGTGAGTAATACATTGTGTATATGCATTATGAAGAGTTACAGTTAGCTGACACTTCTTTCAAGACACATGAACAATTACAGATATTTAAACAACCAGATAGCCGATTATTTCATGAACAACATTTATTACTCACAGTGGAAAACACCCCAAACGCTACTGAAGAACATTCAACAAGAACATAGGTTCAGGAAGTTAAATACTCTCACAGTAAATGAAACATAGCTAAAAATGAAATAGTTCCTCTTCAACATTATTCATTTAGTCGCATTAATACATTCCACATTTTGCTCTCTCCATCAGGCAAAAGTTGCACTTTCTGACTGTAAAACGAAGTAGTTCCTCTTACAAGCAAAAGAGTTTACAAATTTTTTCCAGGGAAAAAGCCCTTTCTAAGTCCTGCTTTCAAATATTTAACTACAATTCCAAAACACTTCAGTTTTCCCCAGACACATGATCTTTTAGTGTCCCAAACGTTTCACATTCCTCTATCTTGTCTGTATGAAATCATGAACCACTGGGTAACTGATCAGTTTTGGGTCCACGCATTTATAGCTCTGGATTTCATCTTTTACTCCCCTGGCCCTCCTGGCGATTCCCCTAGTTTTAGTTATAATCCTGCCAAAATGATCCATCTTTCTCCGCACCATGGTAGATTGACTGATCTCCTCAAAACCGCCTACAATCAAATTGACAAGCATGATTCAACGACAGCAAATATTACCAATTGAAATGAATATTCCACAAGGAAATGGCAAGGGACACCACCTATGGGATTGACAAACCTAGCCTACGACAGTCAACAGGAAACTCGTTGGCGGGAAAACTTAAAGTCGGCAGTCGAAAGGAAATAACATCAGAGGCCAAAAGGATTTCCCAGCCGCAACGGCGGAAAAGGCACAATTTACGGACGAGCGAAACGCGGGCAAGAGAGGCTTTAATTGGAATTCGAACGGATTTGTACTTCGGAAGCCAAAGGAATTTGACAGCTAC
>LPNX011181694.1:133360-269644 GCA_001517045.1 Pseudotsuga menziesii | reverse complement strand
TATAGATGATGATGCTTTTAGTATTCACATACTAGAGATACAGATGGTGATAGATTTGTATTCATATATTGAAGACGTAGATGATGATGGTTTGGATGATCATGTACCGATGAAGCCTCTGCCTCGAGTAGAGTTTGAACACTTTCAAGACAAGCTTGGTGTCGTTCGGAAAGACCTTCCTCGAAAGGGGGAGTAGCGATGTTGCAGAGGGATTGTATCATCCCGGGACATCTGTCCATAATAGATACGGTGACCTCGGTCATCGAGAACGTGATGGGATTGTATCATCCTTGGGCACCTTCCCTAAAGTGATCCGGAGACCTTGGTCTTCGAGAATGAAGAGGGATTGTATCATCCTGGGACATCTGTCCATAATAGATCCGGTGACCTCGGTCATCGAGAACGTGATGGGATTGAATCATCCTTGGGAACCTTCCCTAAAGTGATCCGGAGACCTCGGTCTTCGAGAATGAAGAGGGATTGTATCATCCTGGGAAATCTGTCCATAATAGATCCAGTGACTTCAGTCGTCGAGAATGTGGTAGGATTGCATCATCCTTGGACTCAAGTCCTAAAGTGATAGGGAGTGATTATCCCGTAATTGTATCCGGTGACTTCGGTCGTCGAGAATGTGGTAGGATTGCATCATCCTTGGACTCAAGTCCTAAAGTGATAGGGAGTGATTATCCTGTAATTGTATCCGGTGACTTCGGTCGTCGAGAATGTGGTAGGATTGCATCGTCCTTGGACTTAGTCCTAAAGTGATAGGGACTGATTCTCCCGTAATCAATCCGGTAACTTCATTTGTCGAGAATGTGGTGGGATTGTATCATCCCTGGACTTTAAGTCCAAAAGTGATCCAAAGACTTTTTTGTCTTTGAGTTGTGGATTGCAGGTTGTTGCTGATGATGATGATGCCGTACTGATCGAAAGATCAGAATATGATGATGATGACATACTGATCTAAAATATCAGAGTATGACGATGACGCACTATGATTATGATGTTTCTGATTGAAAGATCGGAGTATGGTGATGATGTTTCTGATTGAAAGATCAGAGTATGTTGATGATATTTCTGATCGAAAGATTAGAGTATGATGATGATGTTTCTATGTTGATGATGTTTCTGATCGAAAGATCAAAGTATGATGATGATGTTTCTAGATCAGAGTGTGATGATGATTATGTTCGACAAGATCAGAATATGATGATGATGATGTTGCTGCTGATCGAAAGGTCAAGGTGCTGAAGATGTTGTTATTGATCGAAAAGTGAAAATGCTGAAGATGTTGTTGCTGATTGAACCAGTTAAAGTGCTGAAGATGTTGTTGATAAAAAGGTCCAAGTGCTGAATATGTCGCTACAAATTGAAAGATCAAAATGCTGAAGATGTTGTTGATGATGAAGACTGAAGATTGAAGATGAAGACTACATGATGTTGAAAAGCTTCCAATGATTTATAGATGTGTTACCCTGCTGATGTTGATGATGTCCGCTATCTCTACTCTTGTTGTTGTTGATGTAGAATATCCTTCTCGTTAAGGGGGAGTGTTGAAATATTGTAACTTCGAAGAATATTCTTTATGTATCTTTTGTGGTCCCCGATGGTCCAACCGGGAGAACCACTTGTATTACATTGTACCCCGATGCTCCTAATTAGAAGATCTAATAAGAGTCATGAGGTAGTCCCCTCTATTTGTAAAGGTGGGTCATCAGCACCCCAGTGTGGTTACTTGAGCCTACATGTGTAACTCGAGCCTACATGAGTTAACTTAAGCCGACATGTTGATTGAGTAAACTTTAAGTAAAACAGATGAATATAAATAGAGGTGTAGTGCTCCTCATTTAAGACACACACTCACTTGGAATAGTGCACTTGTGGAGGAGAGGAGTTGCTGGAGAAGGAGGAGAATCAGGTTTTTGATCTCCTTGTTGGTTTTACCTTTTTCCCTTTTGGGGCATCTATATTGAGGAAGCTTTTGCTGGGTTTTTCCCTTTAGGGTTTTCCCAGGATAAATCTGTGTTGTTCTTGTGATACTGTTTCTTTCAGTGATCCTGCTTTGTATGCTTTTATTATGAAAAATGAAATGATATACTGATGTATTAGTTAAAAATTAACATTACTTTGGTTAGGTGTCGCAGGTTAATGGTGTATTAAATTGGTACAGTATGGATCAACTTGATTAAAACTTAGATTGAATATCTACAAAAGGTACTACCTGCCTATTATTTGGAATAGTGATAGGGATTTTCAAATTTGGATAATCTTATTTCAATTTCAAAACTTCCCTTTTCTTGATTTACGCTAATGTGATTTCTTTCCATCCATGGTTAGATGAGTAATTTTAATCCTTTTCCCTTTGATGTCTATAATTGAGAAATTAGATTTTCTAAAAATATCACAAATTTTAATCTTAAAATGTTCCAATGTTATTATAACTCATCTTTGTTTCATCATGTCCCATAAATATGAAGCATTTTATGGTTGTGAGACAAAATTGACTAGGTTTATTCTGGAAGGATATAGATATAAGGCTCGTGTTGAAACCATGATCCACAATTGCATGCAATGCCTTGATTTTAATAACCCATATTTTCATCCCTAGAATAGGAATGAAAATATAATGATGAAATGGATATATTACATACATACATGAATATAATTGTATATTTGGTTATAATATGAAAAATCTACTAGCTAGAAATGAAGATGGATTAAATAAAGATGGGGGGGTGTGGATTCACTAATTGGGGAAGTGAAAAAGGTATTATAGAATTTTTATAGGATTTGAGAGGAAAACCTTAGCTAGTTATATATCCTAAATTCCTTGAACCCTCTATTCCTTGAAGTAGGCTACTACAACAGCTCGGGGGAAGGGTAAAGGATGCTAGCAGCAGCAGACCCAAGTTACTGGGAAACCGAAGGGCTTCCTCAAAGGAAAGTTCAAGGGGTAAAATAGGGAGAACAAGAGGGATAGGGAAACACAGAAAGGAAGAACAGGGGATAATTAACATGGAAAACATATACACTCATCCCTTTGCATGGATTCATGTGGAACAATTCTCAATTTTTAATTTTCCTCTGTATCAACGATCATATTATATTCTTCTTCAATGATCATAAAAATGCATAAATGTGAGTAGGTGCAAATACATAAAATGTTTAATAGTCTCTCAAAAACGTTTCCTTACTCACTCTTCCTTCCCTGACTATTTATCTCTATGTGTTTCATGTCTGAAGTCACAAGCTACTTGGAATGCAATCCTATTGCCTTACTAAAAAGGAAGGGTTCTTAACTTTCTGGTGAAGTTTACTTTCCTTATCTAGGAATGTTTTATATACTAAAGTATATTTTTATTGGAAGTAGAGATAGTGGTAGTGTGACTTATAACCAAGTAGAGCTAGCGACAACATATGCTTTTCAATGTCAAAAACACATAATGCTTGAGAAGTCTAAAGGGCCAAGAAATTAATTCCATTCTTTGCAAGAAAGAACCATACTTCCAATATGAAATTGACACATAAAATTCATACCTTTTATAACAATTCCATTTGGTGGAGTCGCGAAGGAAATCCTTTAAAATTCAAATGCCTTCAAACTTGTCGAGGTTAACCAAAAAAACCCAATGATGCCTTTCAAAATAGGAAAGTAACAAGGGATTTGTCCCTTCATGAAGCCACCATATGAGCAATATATATTAATAAACTTGCACTCGTAGACGTTGCATGTAGAAAGACTACAAATATCTAGGGAATGGACTTCTACCCCAGCAATGGCACTAAAATGTTACCACACAAACTAACATCTTAAGATTGAATCCCTAAATGTTTGTGCATACATTTTTAGGTGTTTTTATTTCTTATCTATTTCAATTTTTCAACCTCACTTAGGGGAAGAAAATGTTTTAGTGCTCAAGTGAACTTCTTCCATAACATGAATTGACTTGTTGAAGAATATTTTTGCCTATGCGAGGATTTTGTTTTTGAAGGTGTATATCTTTTGTATATGTGCTCCTGTACCTTTAAATGGTGTTGTGGTTTACCAATATTAGATATATTGGTTGGTTGTTTTATGTGGTTTAATATCATATCTAGTGGATTCTTAGGTCATAGTTACAATCCAAGCTTTCTTGTATTTTTGTGTTCCACTTTTTGGCAATTTTATGTCTTATTTTGTTAATTTTTATACAAGTATTCTTATTTTTATTAATGCAGTAAATTTCCAAACAACTAACGAAACACCTAACTTCATCAATAGGGAAATTAGCAACAAGGTCTATTCAATAGGATTGATAGGAAATGAGAAACATTTTTTTTTTATAAGAAAATAAAATGACAGAGTTTAGGGTTAGAGATGATGCCTAACATAAGTATTCTATTTGGAAGAGAGAATCACAAAACAAGATTCAAGTGATTTTTTCATATGATTATGCAGACTCATAGAGTAGAATAAAATTTTGGGGAGATTTATAGGAATTTACTTCAATTTGGGTAGGCACTCAATTGTCCCATGGTCATATTGGCATTCTCATGTGGAAAGAGGAAAATATTGAAGGATTCCATATTTCAAAGGGGAGATAAAGGTATTTAATTTGATACTCTGAACTTGTAGGGAGGTCAAATAGAATTTTTTTGCTGTAACAAAACACCCTATTTGGGACAAGGGATCTGATCATATTGACCTTGCATAGAGAATCTAATATGTCATTTGAAGAATATTTTGCACAATTTGAAGCAAGCATCCCATGGCTAGTAGCGAGGATTGATTAGTTTCTGCTTAAAATTACCAGGTCAAACCAAGGTCGAGTAAGTGGTTCGTATGTCACAAGTTAAAGAGAAATTTGGAATTTGGAGAATTGATGTACCTCATGGAAGGTAAGGTTGGTGATATGACATAATTTACTACCCCTTAATAGCCAATATAGGTAAAACTTGACAAGGTGTAATAAACACCGACAAACATCAAAATATCGATAAAACCTTGACTGCGATTTATGGAGGGCATATAGGAGAAACTCTCATACACATAGATAATTATATCTTATGCTAGAAATCGAGTCAATGGATTAACTGAAAGCAGTTAGCATTTTGTTAGGAGTTGAACTTACCCGCGAACACATTTATATGAGCCTCCTCTACCTCCTCTGTTCTCTGCGCTTATGGGTCTTTGTGTGTCTCCATTCTCTCCTCTATGCACAAAGGTATCCTTTGGCGCAGATCGATCTCCTTTGTCTATTGTGGCCACGACCAGTCACAGTGTCCTCTGTAGATCCGATTAGGGATTGTGGGTGAGCGTGGGGTGGGTTTGTTGTTAATGTTTTATATTGTTTTGTTTTTCCATTGTTTTATGTTTTATGGTTTTCTTTTTATTTCTGTTATGTTTTGTTTTTTAATTGCTTTATTTTTTATTTTTTATTATGTTTTGATTTTTAATTGTTTTATCTTTTATTCTTTTTTATATATATTCTAGTATTTTATTTTTATTTTTATTTTTTTAATTATGTTCTATGTTTTTATTATATATCATCTAGTATCGACAAAGTTGAAACCTATCTCTATGTCGATGATGATGATGACATTGATGGCAAAGATGTTGACGATGATTATAATGATGAGGATGAGGATGAAGATGTCGATGATGATGGTGAGGATGATGGTGATGATGATGGTGATGATGATGATGAGGAGGAGGAGGAGGATGGCGATGATGACAATGATGATAATGCTATCCATGATGACGATGAGGATGGATATGATGATGATTACAATGATGATGACGATGATGATGAAGATGATGATGCTAGCCATGATGAAGATGATGATGAATATGGTGATGATGATGATGATAGTGGTGGTGACAAAAATGATGATATGATGAATATGATGATGATGGTGATGATGATGACGATGATGACGATGATGATGATGAAGATGATGATGAAAATGATGATGATGATGATTATGATGTTGATGGTGATGATGATGAAGATGATAATGATGATGATGATGATGATGAAGATGATGATGATGATGAAGATGAAAATGATGATGATGATGATGATGAAGATGATGGTGATGATGATGATGAATATGGTGGTGATAATGATGATGATGAAGATGACGATGATGATGAAAATGACGATGACAATGATGATGATGATGAAGATGATGATGATGATGATGAAGATGGTGATGACAATGCTGATGACAATGAAGAAGATGATGATGATGAATATGTTGATGGGGAAGAGGGTGATGACGATGATTATGATGATGATGATGATGATGATGATGGTGATGATGATGATGATGATGATGATGATGATGATGGTGATGACGATGATGACGTTGAATGACATGATGAAGATGATGATGAATATGATGTTGGTGATGATGATGAATCGAACGACCTCACCATATCACCAACAAAAAATTATATCGGAATACTTGTTATAATGTAATTTCAGTCGGATATCTAAAACCCCTTCAAAATAATTCGACGAGCTCACTGACACCAAACACCGCCGGTCTTTCTAGGTATCTCTGTCAGATATCCTAAAACGATGATGATGATGATGATGATGATGATGATGAAGATCATGATAAAGATGGTGATGATGATGATGATGATGATGATTATGATGATGATGATGATGATGATGATGGTGTTATATTTTTAACATTAAGCCAGCATAACATTAGGATCTTTAATTAAGAGAACAAGAACCACAACAATCAAAGACAAGAGACAATGAACACAGTGTTTTTCCTCGGGGAAACCATAAATGGAGAAAACCTCGAAACTTCCTCAGAGATAGAATCAACACCAAAGTAAAACCAAAAATAGTAAGTGATCTCCTGACAGTAGTAACCTTATTTCTATCTAGCCCTAGTGTCTTCTCCTTCCTCAACTATGCGCTACACTTGAGTGTGTGTGATATGTGTCATAAATAGAGAGTCTAGCTCTCTATTTCTACTAATCCTAACATGACTAAAACCATACTAGGGCCAACCTCTCTAGGAGAGTCTAATAACCCTAGTGTCCCATAACTACGGGGACTTTAACCCTTAGACAATAGGAGGGTTACCCACATTGACTTGATATGACTTGTTTACAATATAGATACTCTTTATAGGAGCATCGGGGCATGAAATGACACAAGTACATCCTGTAATAAACATCGGGTTACAATAGATAAGAAATACAAGTGAATACATTCCGAAGTTACAATTACCTCAACACTCCCTCTTAACTAGGAAGGTATTCTATTGACACAATTTTCATCACTGCTCTTCTTCTCTAGATCATCTTGTCATATGTATCTTCAAGTCATCTTCATCTTTGGATTTGGATCATCAATCGATATAGATCATCACTAGATATGGATCATCACTTGATCTAGATCATCACTGGATCTAGATCATAACTCGATCTGGATCATCACTGGTCATCATCACTAGATCTGGATTATCACTTGATCTGGATCATCACTGTTGGATCACCATCACTGGATCATCACGGGTGCTATCTCATGATTCTTCTCGTCACAGGGAGTTCTACAGAGCCATCCCTTTTTCATGCTGGTTGTAAGCCTAGCCTCCATGTAGGTCTTTCTTCAGCACTTATATCTAACACCAGGTCAGAATGGCCCATCTAGCACTTACATCTGACCTACTCATCAGGAAGGCACGACCAGTACTCACATCTGATCATGTAGGAACCAATCCTATAATCACATCAGAAAGGCCCAGCCCTCACATTTAGCCATGCGGGAACACATATTGCAACCATGCTAAAAAGGCTCTTCTCTTTCATCCATGCAGGAACACATCCTGCAACCATGATGAAAGAGATTTGCACTTACATCCACCCATGTGGGAACACATCCTACAACCATGATGGAAGGGCTCTGCACTTACATCCACCCATGCGGGAACACATCCTGCAACCATGATGGAAGGGCTCTGCACTTACATTCACCCATGCGGGAACACATCCTGCAACCATGATGAAAGGGCTATGCACTTACATTCAGCCATGTGGGAACACATCCTGCAACCATGATGAAAAGGATCTGCACTTACATCCACCCATGTAGGAACACATCCTGCAACCATGATGGAAAGGCTCTCAACCCTAGGTTGAGGGTTCCTGGTACCTCACCAGGTAGCTCCATTCCAAGAATGTCAGCAACCCTTATACCTGATCAAGTGGGAACACATCCCTCAATCACATCAGAATGGCCATATTCTCACATCTGATCATGTAGGAACACATCTTATAGTCATATCAGAATGGCCCTTATTCCTAGACCAAGTATTCATGGTATCTCACCAGTAAGCTCCATTCCAAGAATGGCAATAGCCCTTATATATGATCATGTAGGAACCAATCCTATATTCATATCAGAATGGCTCAGCACTCATATTTGACATGGAAGGAACCAATCATCTCACCATGATAGAATGGATCAGCCCTTACATCTGACCTACTCGTTAGAATGGCTTACGGATTCAGCATTCATTTTTGACATGGAAGAAACCAATCCTCTCACCATGATAGAATGGCTCAGCCCTTACATATTACCATGGAAGGAACCGATCCTCTCACCATGTTAGAATGGCTATGGGTCTCATCATTTTCCCTTGGAGGAAACCTCGATCTGGCGAACACCAAGCTTCTCCCTGAAGTACTCAAACTTCACCCTAGCCAATGGCTTCGTCAACACATCAGATATCTGTTCCTTCGTCGCAACATACTGGAGCTTTACTACTCCCCTCTGCACCATATCCCTGATATAGTGATACTTAATCTCGATATGCTTCGACTTGTCATGGAACACTGGATTCCCTGACAACTTCACGCAACTCTGGTTGTCACAATGTATACAAGTAGCATCCAAATGGGGATCAAATAAATTAGATAGTATCTTCCGTAGCCATACTGGCTCACAACTAGATGAACAAGCTGTGACATACTCTGCGTCAGCTGTACTAAGTGCCACACAGGATTTCTTCCTGCTAAACCAAGACATCACCCTAGATCCCATACTAAAGCAACACCCCGAAGTGTTCTTCCTATAAATGGCACTGCCTGCCCAATATGAATCAACATAAACCTCCAGGTTAATCTTTTGATTCGACTCATACTTGAGCCCATAATCAACTATACCCCTCAGGTACCTTAGAATATGCTTTGCAGCAATCAAGTGAACATGTATCGGATCTGTCAGGAACTAGCTCAAGGTGTTCACAGCAAACCAAATATATGGTCTCGTGTTCATTAGGTACATCAAGGACCCAATCATCTGATGATACATCGTAGGATCAACCGTATCTGAAGAAGCATCACTTAATAGCTTCAGGTTTGATGCCATAGGTGTGGCCATAGCCTTGCAGTCCATCATCCCAAACCTCTTCAGGATCTCTACTGTATATTTCCCTTATCCCAAGGAAATCCCATATGCATTCTACCACACCTCCATGCCTAGAAAATAATGCATCATACCCAAGTCCTTCATTTCGAACTCGGTAGTAAGCTTCCTCTTCATATCAAGAATCAAACCATCCATACCTATTACAAACAGATCATCTACATACAGTAGGAGCATCACTGGGTTTCCATCTTCAACCTTGTAGTAAAGGTTGGAATCTGCTTTACTCTTAGTAAAGCCTGAACTGGATAGAAAGATATCAATTTTGTAGTACCAAGTCCTGGGTGCCTGTTTAAAACCATACAGGGCTTTCTTCAATTTGTATACATGAGACTCTTTGTCATGTGTCTCAAAACAAAGTGGTTGCTCCACATACACTTCCTCTTCCACTACACCATTCAAGAAGGCAGTCTTGACATCCATTTGGTGTATCTTCCATTTCATCACTGTAGCCAGAGAAAGTACCAATCTTATGGAAGTGTATCTAGCTACAGGTGCAAAGGTTTCTTCATAGTCTATTCCTTCTTTCTGGGAGAAACCACGAGCAACAAATATTGCCTTATATTTCTCTATGCTACCATTTGCATCATGCTTGATATTGTAGATCCATTTGGAAGTTACAACTAACTTCCCTTCTGGTATTGGGACAACATCCCAAACATCATTCTTCATGATCGAATGATACTCTTCGATCATAGCATCTTTCCATTCTTTCCGTTCTGCCGCTTCTTCATAATTGGAAGGTTCTTTATCAATGAAATCACATAGTAATGCTACATACCCGGAGCAAGATATGGTCATCTTTATTTCTTTGTGATTCTCTTTTGGAGCCCCATATCTTTCCAACCTTGGATAACTTATCATACCAAAGCATGTTTCCTCTTGTGAGGATTCTTTTCCTAAGGTGGATCTACAGGTCTTTGTGGTTCTTCAAATTCTCGATCTTCTTCTTCAGCTTCTTCATTCATGGTTGTATCATGAATCCTGGGTGCTTCTGCTTCTTCAAATTCTTCAGCAGGTTTCTTTCTGGATTTGTTGTAAGCCGTGTCTTCATCAAATGTCACATCCCTAATGATATCAATATTCTTGAATCCTGGGAAGTGTATTCTATAAGCCTTTGAGTTTTCAGAATATCCCACAAATATACCCTTCTTACCTGAATGATCTAATTTTGTTCTATTCTCTCTTGGAATGTGTATATACATAGGACAGCCAAATATTCTGCGATGGCTGAATTCTAGTCTCTTACCGAAGAAGACTTCTTCAGGAGTCTTGTTCTCCCGTACTCTATGTGGAGTATGGTTCTGTACATACACTGCTTTTATGGTAGCTTCCGCCCAAAGATGCATAGCAAGATCTTGATCATCAAGCATTGCTCTTGCAGCTTCCATGATAGTTCTATTATTCCTTTCTGCAACCCCATTCTATTGTGGATTGTAAGGAGTGGACAACTCCCTCTTAATCCCTGAGTCTTTGCATAGCTCTTTGAATTCATTTGAAGTGAATTCTCTTCCATTGTCTGATCGAAAGGTCTTGATATTATTTTCAATGTGATTCTCGATCAAGGCTTTGAATTCCTTGAACTCACTGAATACTTCGTCTTTATTCTTCATGAAGTAAACCCATGTCTTCCTAGAAAATCCATCAATAAAAGAAACATAATATGCATACCTGTTTAGTGAGCTTGATGGCATAGGACCACATACATCGAAGTGGATGATTTCTAAGATTCCTTTTGCTTTGCTTTCGCTGCTTGGAAATATCTTCTTTGTATTCTTTCCTTTCACACATCCTTTGCAGACCCCATCATGTTTTGCTTGGATTTCTGGAAGACCTTCAACAGCTTTGCTTGCAATAGGTAGTGCTCTGTAATGCACATGTGCAAGCCTTCTATGCCAAAGTTCATTTGGCTCTACTGTGTCATGGACCAATGCGTTTTTTGGATGGCCCTTTAATTTGTTCAAACCTCCTTCTTGTTCTCCAATCACTACTGCATCAGCGATGGTCTTTCCTTTTGGCCACATGATGACTTGACTATCTATGAATGCAACCCTCGTTCCTTTTGCATCTAATGCAAATATGGAGAGAAGGTTCTTCTTGAGTCCTGGAAAAAACAATACTTCCTTCATTGTCATAGAATTTCCAGATTCTAGTTTATAGGAGGATTCCCCACTACCTTTTATTGGATACTGGTAGTCATCTCCTAGGTTCACCTTGTGAGGTGATTCATGTTCTGACAGTTTCACAAAGGATTCCTTGAATCCTGTCATATGCTTGGAAGCCCCACTATCTATAAGCCAATCAGTGCTTCCATGAGTAATGTTTCCCGTAAGAGTGGAAATCAAAACATATTCATCTTCATTGGAAGAATCTTCACTTTCATATCTGGTTTTCTTCTTGGAAGGTTCATCATCCTCTGTAGCATGAGCATGATGTCTTCTCTTGTTTCCCTTCTTCCTATGAGAGTTAATATTGTTTCTAGGATAGTATTTTGTAAAGTGTCCTCTTTCATCACATGTATAAAATCTCAATATAGATAGGTCCTTTCTAATGTTATATTTATGGTGAAACTTCTTACCTTTGGAGTGATGAGAGTTTCTTCTACCTTTCTTGGAGTGAACTGTGAGGGCTTGATCTTCACTTCCCATCTTCTCTTCTCAAGATGCTATCCGAGCTTCTTCTTGAGAGCATTCTTCCCATAGTCTGCTGAACTTGACTAACTTCTTTCTAGCACAAATTCCTTGGATGAATGAATCCCATGACCTAGGGAGGCCATTCAGTGTTGTCATTACAATTTCTGCATTCTCCACTTCTTCATCTATAGCTTCTAGTTGTTCTTTGATTTGAGAGACCCTTGTGAAGTTAGAATCGATGGTCTCAGCATTCTAGATCTTTACATTCTTCAACTAATTCCTTAGAGTCATCTTCTGATTGATGTTCTTCTCTTCAAATAGTTTGGTTAGGGCATCAAACATAGATTTAGGTGTCTTAAGTGAGGACACCTGTGGGATGAGGTGATCCTTGATAGAATCAGCAATGATTCTCTTTCCCATAATCAAATTCTTCTTATGTAAGGTTTTTGCCTCATCTCCCTCTGGAACTGGAACCTCCTCACTGATATAGGAGTCCAACTCATTTTCTTCCAGGACCAGGGAGATCCTATACTTCCAATATCGGAAGTTATCAGCTCCCTCAAGATTTTCATTAAGCTTGGGATGATGAGACATCTTAACTGAGAACCTCAAATGGAAATACAAAAGATTTATATCTTACCAGGTCAAGATGTCGAATCTGGATTTAGAGCTGAAATCCTGCAGAGCTGGTTCAGGAGCAAATTAGGGTTTTTCTTTTCCGAAGTTCTTTCCAACCAATTGCTTTGAATTTTATCCCTAACTTCGATTTTAGGGAGGAGATCAATCCAATCCTGGGCTCACTGAAAAATTCCTCTTCTTTGAAAATCCCTAATTTCTGGTAGTGGTGTTGGGTCCAAAATTGAAAAACCTCAGAATTGGATTCTCCTTCGATAGAAAGATGCGCTCTAGGGAGGAGAGTTATTCCAACCTTATTTTGCTGAAAACCTATGGAGAGAGATCCACAAAGTAGAAATCCCTAGTTCCCACAGTCGCACAGTGTCTTCTTCTCAGGTTAGCTGTGATACCATGTTAGATTTTTAACATTAAGCTAGCATAACATTAGGATCTTTAACTGAGAGAACAAAAAGCACATCAATAAAAAACAAGAGACAATGAACACAGTGTTTTTCCTTGGGGAAACCATAAATGGAGAAAACCCCACAACTTCCTCAGAGATAGAATCAACACCAAAGTAAAACCCAAAACAATAAGTGATCTCTCGACAGCGGTAACCTTCTTTCTATCTAGCCCCAGTGTCTTATACTTCCTCAACTATGCACTACACTTGAGTGTGTGTGAGATGTGTCCTAAATAGAGAGTCCAACTCTCTATTTATACTAATCCCGGCATGACTAAAACCCTACTAGGGCCGACCTCTCTAGGAGAGTCTAATAACCCTAGTGCCCTAGAATTGCGGGGACTTTAACCCTTAGACAATAGGACGGTTACCCACAATGACTTGACATGACTTGTTTACAATATAGATCCTCCAGATAGGAGCATTGGGGCATGACATGACACATGTACATCTCGAAATAAACATTGGGTTATAATAGATAAGAAATACAAGTGAATACATTCAAAAGTTACAATTACATCAATAGATGGCAATGACGACGACGACGACGATGATGATGATGAAGATGATGATGAATATGACGACGATGATGATGAAGATGAGGATGATGGTGATGAAGATGATGATGATGATGATGATGAAGATGATGATGATGAAGATGATGATGATGATGATGATGATGGATATATTTATGACGACGACGACGATGATGATGAAGAAGAAGATGATGATGAAGATGGTGACGACGATAATGATGTCCGACGGCATGATGAAGATGATGATGAAGATGACGATGGTGATGATGATGAATCCAACAACCTCAGCATACAATGGACAATAAGATGTGTCGAATATCAGACTTCTTATAATGTAATTTGGGTCGGATATCAACACCCCCCTTCAAAAGAATCCGATGAGCTCTCCAAACCACTGACCCCAAACATCGTCAGTCTTTCTTGGTGTTTGCGTCGTATATCCTACAACGATGATGATGATGACGATGATGATGAAGATGACGATGAGGATGATGAAGATGAAGATGATGGTGATGAATATGATGAAGATGATGATGATGATGAAGAGGATGATGAAGAGGATGAAAATGATGATGATGATGAATATGGTAATGACGAAGATGATGATCATGAATATGAGGATGATGATGACGACGACGACGCCGACGATGATGATGATGATGAAGAATATGGTGTTGATGATGATGACGATGATGAAGATGATGATGATGACGATGACGATGATGGTGGTGGTGATGATGATGATGATGATGATGATGAAGATTGTGTTGACGATGATGATGATGATGAAGATGATGATGATGACGATGACGATGATGATGATCACGATCAAGATGGTGATGACGATGATGATGATGTTGATAATTAAGAAGATGACGATGATGATGATGATAAAGATGAAGATGAAGATGATGATGATGATGAAGATGAAGATGAAGATGATGATGATGATGATGATGATGATGATGATGAAGATGATGTTGAATATGGTGATGATGATGATGATGTCCAACACCATGATGAAGATGATGATGAAGATGAAAATGGTGATGATGATGAATCCAATGAACTCACCATACCACTGACAACAATTTATATCAGATATCAGACTTCTATGATGATGATGATGATGAATATGGCAATGACGATGATGATGATCATGAAGATGACGATGATGATGACGATGACGACGACGATGATGATGATGATGAGGATGAGGATGATGATGTTGCTGATGACGATTATGATGATGATGATGATGATGATGATGATGATGAATACGGTGATGATGATGATGATGAAGACGGTGATGACGACGACGACAACAATGATGATGAATATGACGATGATGATGATGCTGAATATGGTGATGATGATGGTGATGACGATGATGATTATGATGAAGATGATGCTGATGGTGATGATGATGGTGATGAAGATGATGATAGTGATGAAGATGATGATGATGATCAAGATGGTGATGACGGCAATGATGATGATGATGTTGAATATGTTGATTAGGAAGAGGGGTGATGATGATGATGATGATGATGAAGATGATGATGATGATGATGATGATGATGATGATGATGATGATGATGATGATGAATATGGTGATGACAATGATGATGAATATGGTGATGATGATGATGGTGATCATGAATATAACGATGATGATGACAACGATGATGAGGACGATGATGATAATGACGACGATGATGATTATGATGATGATGATGATGATGAATATGGTGATGATGATGATGATGATGATGAATATGGCGATGACAATGATGAAGATGATGATGATGACGACGACAATGACGACGATGATGATGATGACGATGATTAAGATGATGATGATGAAGATGACGATGATGATGATGATGAAGATGGTGATGACGATGATGATAATGATGATGATGATGATGAAGATGACGATGATAAACATTTTAATGAGGAAGAGGGTGATGATGATGATGATGAAGATGATGATGATGATGATGATGATGATGATGATGATGATGAAGATGGTGAAAATGATGATTATGACAATGATGATGTCCGATGGAAAGATGAATATGATGACGATGATGATTTTGGATGGCATGATTTTTGACACCCCCTTCAAAATAATTCGATGAGCTCTCCAAACCACCGATGCCAAACATCATCGATATTTCTAGGTATCTACATTGTATATCCTACAACAATGATGATGATGATGAAAAGATCATATTCCATTTAGAGGAGATATTTAGCCACTAAGGGCATATATCCACCATTAAGAGATCTTGTTCACCTAGGATGGATCTTACAGTGTTAACCATGGTCATATGGGACACAGTACAAGAATTTACAAATTACATGCTTCTTGAGAGACTATTCATGGTCCAATTAGGGATATATGGCATATTTAGGGATAGTAAAGTTCATTGATGTCTTTTTCCTAGGTGTGATTAGAGACAACACCAAAAAATGATGATGATGACAATGACTATGATGTTTGAGTCTAGAATCCCTCTCACACTGTCAATGCATGTGTCTAGTATAACCAAGCTAAATTTCAGCCCAAGCTAGCACATATTTAAAAAATCTCAATGTTGGACCTGTGTAGTACATGATCAAGCATTCCATTTGGGTTAGCATGATAATTGTGCATTTCCTTACTGAGATTCTCTTTGTTTCAAGAATAATTTAATATTCTCTACTAAAAAATGTCAACCACATGAAGGTTGCAACTCTTATGGACCATCCCCCCCCCCTCGCATCACTCTCAATTCCCCATAACCTGACAAAATCTATGTAAAAAACTTAAATGGGTTTTTTTGTCATACTTTATAAGAAGCAATGTTTCTAATTATAACATATGCCAATATACAAGAAAATGGAAATAACACAAAGAAACAATTAATTCATGCGTACCAATAAAATTCAATATTTCTATCACAATATTAAATAAAAATATATAGAGTAGATATATTACTGAATACCTTGTACACCTCAAGGGAATTCATCACATTCTTCATCCAAGTCACCATCTGTATCATCTAATCTAGATTCAACATTGTAAGGAGTGTCCATATCATCATTGTCATCGATGTCAGTTATGATCATCATGTCATCATCGATATCATCTTCATCGACATTGTCTGCTATATCATCTAATTAACCTAATTCTTTGAAATCTTCACTAGAACATGATAATCTAACTCATGTTGATCATCTTCAACATCGTCTTCTTCTTCGAGACCGTCTTCATTACCTTCCTCTATGTTATACTTTACCATACTTACCCTTGGATCGTGTCTCACAACAAATAACCAACCTATTCTACTTGGAATCTCATAGTAAAATACCTATTCACAATGGCTTGGAAGAACACAAGGCTCCATTACTAGCTCAAACAACCTTGTATTTACCATGGTAAATCCATTATCATGTTCAATAATAGTTTTATTGGGATCACGTTGATTCAATCGTAACCTGTACCATTTGACAATGAACTGGACTACCTTGAAGGAGTTAAATTCACACTGAAGAATATATTCTAGATACCCATAGTATCGATTTTCTGAGAGTTCTGGATGTCTATCACTTCTAGAGGAAAAATTGGTTAGCTCAAAAACTGTAGATATCCCACAATCTATTTTTTTCTTCATTTTGTCCAACTTTTTGATGCGATATCTACAACCCTTTCACCACATAGCCATATGCTGTTTTACTACAACAATCCATACACGAAAATATTACATAATGATCCAATATTTATGATTAAGTGCATGTTTATGCCATACATGGAAAAAAATTAATGTGTACATCAATATGTTTGCAAAAAAAGAAGTGTGGTTAATTAATATGCTTGCGTGCTTATATTTTAAACCATATGCTAAATTGGTTTCCCTTTGTGTAATATCGGTATCTCCATTGTGATGTGTTTCTTAAACCAATGAAGCCACACCTTCCCATGAAATTCCATGACTAGATTGTTCACACCATTCAATCCATACTTTCATCTAATCAAGATTTTTTGTGATGTATAAATGAAGTGCATCCCACTCTTTACCAACTACTTGATGACAATAAAAATTAAAATTCAATACAAATTTATATTCACTTAACAAAGTATACACTCTTAATTGATGCAACATATTGAATATAAAAATAGAATATTTATGATATATATACATAAAAATCAACAATCAAATGTATTATATTAATTATAATCGACTAGGTAACAATTACCTTTCACCTTCATCTATCTACCTTTCCCCTTTAGGTACTCCCCTTCAAAATTGTTATTCGAGTCCATATCACAAATGTGAGGTAAATTGAGCTTTAACTCTAAATTAGGAATATATTCACTAATATTAAAACATGTTTGGGTATACCATATATCCCTCCATCATAAAACCCTCAACATGTGTTCGTTGTCTAACCAGACCCTTCATAAATTTCAAGTGCCTCTCAACAATCCACATGGAACTTGAGTGCATAGGTCCATGCATTGAAAAATTTTGAAGGTATATGCTTCTGCATTTCACACATGAGATGGGGAATTTCTCTCCTCCAATAATTTATATCTTCTTTATGGATTTATTTAGATGGAAACCATATACAAGTGACACAAACCAATCATCAGAATTAGTGCACAAAAATCAAATATAAGTTCTACTATGAATTAAACAAACACTAAGCACATGCAAAAAATCACTACTTACCTCATGTATTTCCCAAGATTATACATAACTTATTTGACATTTTTGCTGAAGTTGTCTAGGATAGAGAGAGGTAGAACATACAATAACAATATACAAATTGTTTCATTTTTTAAACAAAAAATAGACAAAAAAATAACAACAATATACATTGGAATAAAAAACACAATAATTATATGGATACCGTAATAACTACCTTCATGAAGACTTGCCAATCATGTGTTTTCACCATCGAAAAATCACCTTTCTTTGTTATGATGTTATTCATGTTTGCACAAAATCCAATGGGAAATTTAATTTTTCGCATGACTTCTTTTACATCATTACTTTGTTTCTCCGTTATCATCCATGGAAGTGAGTTTATATTAATTTTATCTCTGTTTCTATGAAATTGAATGACGTCTTTCATTGCATGGTTTCCTTTTTGAATGTATTTGCAAATTTTGGCAATTCTTTCTTTCTCACTCCTTCCATCCAATATTCACCATAATGTTCTAGTCACATTCTTTCTGATATGCATTGGATCAAACAGATGAGCAATTTGTAAGTACTCATAGTATGGAAACCTACTGAATTGTTTAGGATAATTTTCATTCCTTGTGGAATCCCATTAATACCTTCATGATCATGGAGATCATCATGAATTGTAGTTTATACATAAATTACAGAAATAAATGTCAATTAGAATAAACAACACACAATAAAAAAATACATAACATTTCATATACAATGATTCATACGTACCTTGACTATTTGTATTATATTGCAACTTCCATAGGCGAGGCGTCATTCTCTACGGTTTTAATGCAGTCTCTTTCTTCCCATTGAATAGATTTTTTATGGTAGTTCGATACCTGTGATTCTCAGAGAGGAAGTTCCTATACTCATCAAACACCTCCTTTCCTAAGATTTTTGAATGATGAGATTTGATTTTAGAACCAAAAACTGGACATGAAAATTTTCCCTTTGTCTAAAGACCTACATAAAGAGATGGAATATCTATGTCAATTATATTTATCTATAAAATGAATGGAATATTTAAAAAAACAAGCGTGCATATTATATTAACTAGTTCATAAAATTAAATGCAATATTTAAAGTGAAACTTATAATTACAAAATGTAAAAATGGGTTAACCCTAGGGCATCATGTATTGTCCATACAAGCATCGCAAGGAATTGAAATAGATTTTTCCTTATTGGTCTAGATATGTCATACATAGTGATGCCATTCCATAACTTTAGTAGCTCATCTATAAGAGGTTTGATATATACATTGATATATTTAACTTCGTACTTACCTTATTGATTTGAACATATTAAATATATAATTATGAGTACCATTTAGATATATAAACCATGCATAAGAGAAAACTAAAATATATGACATTAGGAAACAAAATACAAGAAATGAGATGCCACTACATTAAATAAAAAAGAGCTGTAGACACACTATACCTAGAATAATCATCGGAAACATTATGTGCTCCCTCTTTATTGACAAACATGAAGGAATGTTATTGTTGATAACAAAAATAGGACATGCCATGTAAACAGATCTCATCTCTGCAAATGGATTGACACCATTTGCTTCCAAATAAATACTAATATTACGAGGTTCTTATTTAAAGTGAGGCCATTTTTCCTCCATATATCTAAATGCAGAACCATATGCAGACATTCGAATAATGTCATCTTGACTTATGTTCCTTGAATGGCAATCCATAAATTGCGCTATGTTTTTGCACCAAAACAGTCGTTGCAAACATGAAATAATGGGAATATAATGAAGAACCTTGCAAGGCACCTTTCTCATTACTTGATCTATTTGATATCTACTGATATGGAATTCCAGACATTATGTTGCAAATTCATGCTGATTATAATATATAACATGGTCATCGAGGCATGCATGAATTGCTTGATACTGCATTCCAATTTCTTTCATGATGGAAGATAAATATCCATATGTGCGAGGTAAAATATTTGACAGTGGTAACAAAAATTAAGCAATCAAGCTACAACAAATTAAAATTAAAATCTAGTTAATATAATATATAAATAATATTAATGAAACACATTTCATCCGTATTAATTTGACTTATGAATTAAAATTAAATTTATTAGAGGAACAAATATAACCTTTATCAGGATCATATATATGTGATGGATTATTTTACATACCTTAACATCCATGTGACTGATATGTTTGAAATACCATTCATAACCTTTAATTATATTATCAACAATATAACAGAGAAAATATTTGTGTTAGAGCCTTCATAAAGGGGTTTGTATGCCTTCTCAAGAAGAGGTAAATCAAGAACATCATCAAAGTCATCAATATTTTCATGATCATCATAATCTTCATCCATTAGAACATTAAATGAATCATGGATCAATGTATTTGTATCATCATCATCAACTATATTATCAGTATGATCATCTTCTTTAATATGATCATTAACTTGTTCTCATTTATTCATAGCTTCATGTTCCTCCGGTACTTGTTTTGAAAGCAATTCCTCTAGATGATATGTTGTAGGATGTATTTCCTTTATTATTTCATGAAAAAATAAATAGATATAAGTTAATATAATAAATATTTAAAGAATACATACGTTTACAAAGCAAATCAATATAAAAAACATTTATAATGAAAAAATTACAAATGGATGATATTCATGCCCCCCCTCAGCATGTTTGTTAACAAAAAAATTTGCTCAACATGCTTCGTCTAGCCTACACCATTTGCAGACATCCATCTCCTAAACCATTTGACACCCACACCCATGTTTGGCCTACGCCAAATGCTCAAAAATAGTTAAAAAGGGGCTTAAAAAACCCCAAAAGAGCCAAAATAGCTCACTAAGAAGCCAAAAGGCTCACAAAGGGGCTAAAAGGCCCAAAAAGGGGATAAAATCCCTAAAAGGGCTTAAAGCCCCCAAAAGGATCTACAAAATAATTAAAAGGGGCCCTAAAACCCTAGATAGGGCCCAAAACCCTGACCAAGGGCTAAAAGTCCTAAGTGAAGAAAAATGCTATAAATAGAGGGGTGGGGATCACCATCAAAGACACTCCCATTTCTCCCTATCGTTATAATGCCCGCATGAGTACCTTGAGAGCCATTTCACTCTCAAGCTATTCATTCCTCATAGCTACATTCCTCCATTTGATCATTCCCATTCCCTTGGTGTGTTGAGCCAAAGCTCCACCCATTTCCATCCTGTGGAGAGGTAGCTTCAGAGTTTGGGAATGGTGGCCCTATTTAAAACTAGACAAGAAGGTATAATGATTCATCTTGGTTTATTTATCTTGCAATCTATAGATGATCATTCTTAGTTTATATATAATGGTTTGTTGCAGGGTTTTCTCTATTTGTTTTTGAAAGTGTGTTGCAGGGTTTTCTTTATTTTATTCTCAGAGACTCCACCCTTTCATCATATATATGAAAGGGTAGGTGCTTTTACATGTAGCTAGGGTTTATTCCCTGCTACAGTTTGGAGACCATACCGGGTCAATCCCACAGGATCCATGGATCTGTTTAGTTTTAATATATTTTTAAGAAGTTTATTTCATTTTCCTTCCATTTATGTTACTGGTCGAGCCCTCTTGAGGCCGACCCAAGATCGTTCGGACACAGTACCAGTTACTGTTAGTCATTCTCATATCTGATTTTTAATTTTTTCCATTCTTGGGCTAGGTTGTTTCTTTCAGTCACAGAAGGGCAACCCCATCGCTTAAATTGAGCCTAAAAGCACAACCTCCTCACCACATTGACCCCAACAACAATGGACTGCCTCTGTATGCTTAGTCTCTTGTTTCAGGCCGAATAGAGAAACCCCCTTACCTATTCTAGGATGAAAAATGCGACCCCATCGCCACATTGGCCCTGAAAAGAGCGATCTGGATCTCAGGTTGTCTGTTTCGGCTGTTTTGACTGTCAGTGCGGCTCTATCGCCACTGTCTAGTAGCCTGTCTTTTCCTGCAAGTATTTTTTTCAGTTTGGCTAGGTATGTGGTTACCATTTACAAATACAAATCTGCCTAAATTCTTAGTTATATTTCTGCATAGTTCTTTTTATTTTAGTTTTAAAAAATGAATGGAAATAAACCCCCTTTCATATCCCTTCCTCCTCTACTCAGACATCACCCTCCGGGATATTTTGAGATAAGATGGAGGGTTGAGAAAGTGTAGTAATAGAAACTTATCATTGGAATTTCTCAAAACCATTAAAAATAAGTGAATTGGAAGGTAGAGGGGGTTGAGAACCTTGGGGGTATCATGGCGTTCACGTCCTCCTTATTGACCAACCTTGCGCTTGAAGAGTGGCTTGTGGATCTACGGGTGGGCTTGTTCCCATTTTGTTGAGAGCCCAACACTCTTTATTTTTATAAGAGGAATACAAGGATAGGGTAGTCACTTGAAATATTTACATGGTTTTTAGTTCATAGTTGCATTTTAAGTTCTATTTAGTTTCACTCATTTTTTCATATATTACAGGTTTCCCATTGTTCAATCTACACAGAAAACCAAAAAAATTTGCTAACCACATAATTGCAGAAAATAATTTTAAATGAAAAGTACTCATACACTTAAAATTCACACAACCACACCACTTAATCCAACCAAACTCAATTCATTACGTCGAGTGAACCTCTTAAAATCAATCAATATACACTAAGTCAAAATTTGCAATCTGACGAAATAAGTCCTTGATTTCCTTAACCATGGGAAGTGCTTGGGATATTCCTTAAAAATCATTGTGAGGAGTACCACGGGAACCCCAAAGCAAATAGTCAATGAGAGTAATTGCCAAGAGAAATGGGCAATGACCCCTACCGATTGACTAGAATGCATGTGACGAAAAAGCCAAGTGCTTTCTTCTTGTAGTCTTGGTGGCCAAGTGACCACCTGTAATCCACTAGGAAACCATTGAAATAGGGGTCCAACTTTCATTACTGGTCACTATCAAACAGACACCATTGATCCACCATGCTCCTCCTCATGCCTAAGAGGCGATCTACCTCAGTTTGAGTCTTTAGACCGTCACCGTCAAGACCACTCTCGACATCCTTCCTCATCGTCATAAGGCCTTAAAACCTATGATTCTGACTCAAATTCCTACCAATATAAGCCACATTTGCACACCGCACCATCTAGCCCCATGGCTGGCATAAATCCTAACCCCTTGTTTGGAGGGACGGTTGGTAGCGGACCCATGTCCATACCTCACATTGCAACCACAATTGTAGCTAGTGGCCCTAGCAGTGCTACAAACACCATGGTGAGTCCACAACCCATTAGTGGCGGGCCCACACTAACCCTTGTCATTACCACAGTACCACCATTCATACCTGGGGTTTTTTTCCCTTCCATGACTGTCTTGACTATCCCCATTGTGGGAATTCAACTTCAAGTTCCCCTAGTCATGCAGGGACATCACATTCCTGCAAACCCAGGAGCCATCCCCGCTCCCCCCCACTCACCAACCTTGGGTATAATATCTCATTCATGGCTCATCTTAACATACCTGATTTGGCCAGGTAAACTAATGACCTACTTAGCCACCAAACCCATTGGCCTCCTATGCCAACCAAAATCCCCTCAGACATTCCAAAGTTTGAAGGGAAGGCTGGTGAGTGCCCTCAAAATCGCATCATGTCATTTCATCTATGGTTCTCTTCAAACAACATCATGGATGACTCAATCAGACTCAGGATGTTCCAGCGCACCCTCACTAGAACCACAACCAAATGGTACATTGAGCTACCTCAATCCTCCTATCCAACCTTCAATTCTGTGGCTTTCATGTTCCTGCAGTATTTCCAACTCCCCATCAGATATGACGAAGGGCTGGAGATATTTCTATATTGCCTCCATAATACTGCGACCCACATAACCAACCACATCCATGAGTGGCGGCAACGCCGTAGTTTGTGTAAGATTCATCTTGATGACACGATCTTCTTGGATTGGTTCCTAAAAACTTTGCTACCACCTATAGCAAATGACATCGCATTTGAACATCCCCAATCCGAAAAGGAGGCCATCTTGAAGGCCCAACAATTTGACCTGATATATGCTCAGTCTAGATACCTTTATACCATAATTCTAGACTCCCCTCGTGCCAGCACCTCCTACCATGATGTAGTGGGGGAATCACATGCTATGGATGGAATTATATGCTCTATCTCCCATCACTCACAACACCATGCAACACCGCCTATGATTCCACCACACCCAAGAAACACCCCTAGTGTTTCCCACCCAAACCAAGATCCCAACTATTCAAGGATGATGTCTCAATCCAGAGCCACAACCTCCTATGCACAACCCACACCACAACAGCATGCCCATGGACCAAATTGGTTGGCACAACAATATTTAGGATATATGACAAGATTTTTAGCACCAAATCCCCTCGTCTACTATGAACCACCACCACAAGCCACTCTAGCCCCCACGCTAGCTCTGTCAGTACCTTTGGGAAAAGTGTTTGCTCAACAAAATTGTCCCAACCAACCTTCCCCCAATAACCAACAATGGAAAGATAGAAATTACTGAGCTAGGAATTGGGGCAACAACCAACTGCAAGGAGGCAGCCAACATCCAAATCCTCCCAATAACACCAGGGAAAACTGGTCGGCTCAAAATCCCCAATAAACCAAGCCACCTAGATGAAATGCTCCATTACGAAACAACCACCTGTGGAAACGATGTGATGTCTATGGTCATTACATGCATGAATTCCCCCTCATGGGGAACACCAAGTAAGTTCTCCATAATGAAGCTCAACGCGGTGCCAATGTGGTAGTTCTAGTTCAACCCAACCCAGCACCACCAGGCCCTCCACCCATGGTACACAAGAACCCATTACCACTCTAAGGATTGGTAGCAACCACACCCTTGCCCCAAACTACCCTCACATCCCCCCTATTCCGCCTCTCACAGAGACAGGAGTTCATCACCTGCTAGCCATGAAAACTGAAGAAGTCAACTTGCAGACTAGGCAGAACCAATATGGGTCCACTATCAAAACCACCAATGCATTAGTGGCATCCACATCCAACACTTCCAATGTTCCCTTTCACCTTCCTCCCCCTCCCATGGATGGGGCAGCTAGAGGTCCATGTCTCCCCTTTAGCAGTCTCTCCAACAACACCACCGTAAGAGAGGCAATTAACTATAACATCGTCAATGACTTGGCCCAATCACCTATGACCATGTTCACTCTCAAAGTACTAAAACATGCCCACCACAATGAAAATCATTATTGGCCATGTTTGGTGCCATAGACCCCTCCGACTCCAAATTGATGACATTTGATTTGGACAATGGAGAGCCCAGAATGCCATCAACCATTGCCTTCCAAATTCTAGTATCCATTCAGAATTTGGTTGTGCATCACTGCATTGTAGACGAAGGGGAATCAACTTGCGTCATGTCCACATTGGTCTAGCAGAAACTTGGATCCCTTCTCCTACAACAATCCACTACTACTCTGCATGCTTATGATGGCCACCCCAAAAAATATCAAGGAATCCTCCCACATGTCCCCATAACATTAGTCGGGAAAAAAATACTGATCGACATAGAAGTTGTCAATGCACAGTTGGACTATAACCTTCTCCTGGGAAGGAGTTATATGTATGCCATGAGAGCCATGGAATCCACTATTTTCCTCCTCGTGATGTTGCCTCATGACAAGAAGATCGTGATAATAGAAAAACTAACTTACCATGATCCGCAAGGGCCAATAGCACCAGCCAACATTATCCCTATTGTTGACACCGCCTTTGATAGTGCATACACCCCTCATTATTGACAGTATGCCCCACATTGTTCACTGACAATTCTATGATGGCTTCCTTCTCATTGGTGCCACCTCCACTAGCAATAAGTGAGACAACATATTTGTGTATTCTCTCATCCAACACCAGTGAAACAAACCACAACCGTAGCCACAACCCTAGCCATAGCCCCACCTGCAACTATAACCTCAAACATAGTCACCAGTGAATTATTGGGGCTCCCTCCCAAATCATACAATTCCATTTCTTTTGCCCCCATCAAGAATTCTGAGCAAGCCGGTGATGGCTACCTTGAACTTACCCAATCTTACATTGGGGATCCCTATGTGGTACCTCGATGCACCAGCTCAACCCCCAATGCCCCAAGTCATGTTGACCCTTGTTCATCCCATTGCAGTTGAAACATGCCCCCCCTCTTGATCCATATAAACCACCTTCCACACTGGCACCAGCCTCACCCCACCCAAAGAGGGATAGGGAAAAAATTCCAAAGCAGTTGTTGAACCTCAACAAATCCCACCATGCATTGTGTGCGATGTACAAAGTCATGTAACCCAAAAATTTTCATAGATCCCCTTCCTTCACACACACTTATATGCTATGGATACGACAGAAAACTCCCTGGTGGTCGACCTTTTGAGTATACCAAAGGCCAAGAACAAGTCATTGAGGAAAAACCAGACATGCACCCTTTGCAGTTTGTATGGACATTATCCTCACCACTACCAAGACCTAGCTAAGTTATGGACTGCTCTCAGTAATCTTTGGAAACCCTCGAATCCGATATCACCATTATTAAGGAAATCCACCCTCCAACTCTTTCCTCAGGCGCCATGACCATTTACATGATATCCATCTCCAATGACCCTTCAACTTTTGAAACCATCAATGATCCTGCAACCCTATCTAATCATTGTTTCAGTAATGAAAAAGAGATACTTAAGGCTTTAACCACTCCTAAATAACCTTGGGATGATATCCACCACCGCTCGTTCTTCATCCCTGAAGAACCTGTGTCATTATCTGACTAGTTTTTATTTGAGACCAAATATTTCATCCATGGGAAAGTTGACTGGTTCAAAAAATCCTTTCAAGCACCGGATTCCTTTGAAGAGGGGAACATGGCCAATATCTCTCCTACCATAAAGATCAACATCTCAACCTATCTTGAGATTGTTTAATAGATCACGCTGGGGGAATCCTGCTCTTCTGAGGAAGTCGCTTCCTACAAAGCACTTTTTCAAGAATTTCGGGACATCTTTGCATGGTCGTACACTGAGATGTCAGGCTTGGATCCCTCAATCATGGAGCACCACATCGACACATGGCCAGATGTGGTGCATGTACGCCAAAAGTAGAGGCCCATCCACCCTTCCAAAGTTGTTGCAGTTAATGTAGAAATAGAGAAACTACGCACAACTAGTTTCATCTATCCCATCGCATACACCACTTGGGTTTCAAACCCCATTCCTATAAAAAAAATTAGGGCACCATCTGGGTTTGCATAGAATTCCAAGATTTAAATCTAGCTTATCCCAAAGACAACTTCCCAACACCGTTAATTGACTAGATCACCCTTTCGTCCTATAGACAAAAGGGTAGGTGCTTTTGCATGTAGCCAGGGTTTATTCCCTGCTACAGTTTCTATGAATAAAACAAAGAAAACCCTGCAACACACTGTCAGAAACAAATAGAGAAAACCCTACAACAAACCATTAGATATAAACTAAGCATGATCATCTACAGATTGCAAGATAAATAAACAAAGCTAAATCGTTATACCTTCCTATCTAGTTTGGAAGAGGGCCACCATGCCCAAACTCTGAAGCTGCCTCACCATAGGCTGGAAATGGGTGGAGCTTTGGCTCAACACACCAAGGGAATGGTAATGATCAATTGGAGGAATGGAGCTATGAGGGATGAATATCTTGAGAGTGAAAGGGCTCTCAAGGTACTCATGCAGGAATTATAATGACAGGGAGAAATGGGAGTTTCTTTGATGGTGACCCCCACCCCTATATTTATAACTTTTTTCTCCACTTAGGGATTTTATCCCCTGGTTAGGGTTTTGGGCCCTACCTAGGTTTTTAAGCCCTTTTTCCCTTATTTTGTAGCAGCTTTTGGGGGGTTTAATCCCTTTTAGGGATTTTAGCCCCTTTTTGGGCCTTTTAGACCCTTTATGAGCCTTTTGGCTCTTTTGGGGATTTTTAAGCCCCTTTTTAACTATTTTTGAGCCTTGGAGAAAAACATAGGCTAAACATGGGTGTGGGGTTCAAATGGGTTAGGATATGGATGTCTACAAATGGTGTAGGCTAGATGGAGCATGTTGAGAAAATTTTTGTGTTAAAAGTGTCCATGCTCAATACAATGTTTTTTTGCTGTTGTGATCTTTACTATTCTCCTCTTAAAGCCCATGGATTGACTACATGGACAATAACATTTCCCATCACCCTTTCTTTTTAGTTTATCCCACATTATAGCAAGCAATTGTCAATTTTGTTCGTCTGGATCAAGAATATTTCTATTTGACATTTTCTCACAAAAACATTGAATGAAGACTATCGATCTTAAAAAATCAATATCGACACATCACTATTTCTGAATACCATCCCTCGGAGAATAAAATAATTTCCACAAACCGTCGCTTCTACAATAAACATGTCGAAATGTTTATGTAATTTATAGATTTTCAAATTCAACTTTTGTCAGATATCCGATGACATGAGCCTAGTTACTGTTATAAAAACATGCGATATACGTTGGAAATCCAACAAGAGATATGTCAGAAATCCGACAATAGGGGTTTCAGATAAACAACATGAAGAATGTCAAAATTCCTAGATGTAGTTGTATCAATTTAAAAAAATTTAAATGTAGCTCATAATTTGAAGGTGAAATCCAACAACACAGTATTTTTCATCAAATGCCATCATAATTTATCGTCGGATTTTGGGTTCAAATATTATAGTGAGTAAATTTCCAACCATAAGCAATTTATAAAACAAAATTTAAAATTGAGAAATACATTTACATTAATACCATTGAAAATAATAAAATACAATTTATCAATTATTTGTATCTTATGCCCCAAGGGGATGTCTAAAGGTATTCCCAATGAAAGGAATATTTGACGAGCGGTTGGTGGTTTATAACGTTATATTCTATTAACAGCTTGTCACCAAGAGACAATCTATGTATTCCATGCACAACAACAAATATGGAATCTTTCCTTTTCATAAATAATTCTTAGTCATTGGAGTGTTCCTCAAATAAACAATTTGCAGAAAATAAAGAGCATGACGACCATTGATATACAAGAGGTTCTTCTTGTTAAAGTTCCTAGAAGCATAACCATTCATGCACATACTATACATGGAAATACATTGTTTTTATTTAACAATATTCAATTAATTGGACTGAGAATTAATAGGACTGCAAAATGGAATAAGCGCTACTAACTATTTGGGAGGAACATGTATGCATGAAAATATAAACAACCCAACATTTACACCATCTATATTAGACTTGGAAATCATAAAATTATTACCACAAAAAGAGAATTATGTTCCAACATCGGGAATAGGAAGATAAAATGGCTAAGCACCATACTAAGTGCATTTTTACCAAGTTTGGTATTTACTTTGCAAATGCATAAGAAGAGAGAAGTCGTCGCTATCCTCCACACCTTGGTGTGTACTTGGAAATTTTTTCTCTTAGCTCACACAACATTTTGGATCTCCTAGTATAGATGTTTTGGGTACTGGTATTGATATCATAATTTGGATCACTAGAAATTTTAGATGAATGAACATAAGCATAGGGGTTGGCCAATTTAGGATGAAACATAGTTGTTTTGGATTCCAACTTTTCAAAAATTGAGCATAGGGAAGTGTTCCTACATGTATTTTCTATATCACCTATTGTATTTTTTTATTTTAGTAGGAAGTATTATACCATCAACATTGGGTAGTTGCTCATTAGTATAATGGGTGAGTTTGATACACCAAGAGTTCTCCTTCAACCCTTGAAATTTTGAACAACCACATACTAGTCGAGTGCCATAAAGATATCCATTTCATGATGAATTACAAACAATGACCCAGGATTGTGGATGGAAGATGGCAAGTTACAATTGGTAGGGTAAAGCAATTTTCCATTTCATCTACCTACTTCTTGTGGTATCTTGATCCTGATAAGATCTTGCGATGTTTTTCAATTGGTGGAATATTGTATGCATTCGAATTCGATCCTGAATCAATATCTTGAAAAATTGAATACATTTTTATTCAAATTCACATGGATAAATAACATAAATTCAATTAGATAATCAAAATATAAATAAAATTTGAACTTACTATAGATCGAAAGGGAGAACTAGATGAACTTTGTCCAATATGGAATGAGCTGGAATTTGAAAAATTGGCCATTTGATATTATAGCATTTTCTCCCTGCATTTGAGACAAATAAAAAATTAATACATGTATATAGTCCTCAAATAAATTTTTGGAACCATGTCACGATCTAACTTCCAATATAGTTTTTAAGCCATTTTTAAGAATGAGATAAGTTTAAGAAGCATATGTATATTATGAAGTATTGTAATTGATGTGGTCAAATTCTAACAGAACATTTGAGATGAATATATCATTTTAAGTTCAAACATACCTTCATAGGGAATTTTAATTACCGTAGTGTAGCTTGATAATACAATTGGTTTAAAACACGTCTACATTGTCTCAAAATATTTGCAAAATAAAATATCTGTTATATTTAATAGTGGATATTTAACTAGGCAATTCTTAATATTATTAACATGAGTGAACTTAGTATATATAAGTGCAATAGTGAAGTCATATTTTCCATACACATTGGCAAATGATAATTCTTATTTTTTATTTTTCTATTGTATTCTAATACGATGCGTTAAAAGAAATATAACACATCGGTGCATGCATATCTTACTGGTGCACTGATTTTAAGATAAAAATAAACAAAAGTATATGTAAGTGGCACGTTGTCTTTTACATCACATCGTTGTGCCTGTATATATGAGCACACCAATGTCCAGATAATCAAAATTAAAAAACCCACTTTTTTTTCCCATAAATTGAAAAAGGAGTGGGAGTTTCTTTTCAAAAAACTAATTTCATAAATTGTTTTAAAAGAAAAACTAATCATTATTTCATTGTTTTGCCAAAATTTCAAGGTGAAAGTTTTGCAAGAGAGAGTTACTGGGATGGAGTTTGGAAAAATAATATTATTTTGAAGTCGTAATTTGTAAGGTATGGTGAATCGCAAAAATCCCTACATAGTATAAATTTCAAGTATGTAATTATTTTTTGTACTAAGGGAATCGATAACTGAGATGAGGATGGTACTCGCATGATATGGGGTCCAAGGGTCCAATATCACTATCACTAAACCCCTAGGTGCATCTATAGAACCAGAACATGTTGCATGGGTAAGTTTGGGGGTGATTTGAACTTGATATTTTCCATTTGCAACTTTTCATCTTTACCACTTGCTCTCCCACCCCACAGGCATGTAAATTATTATTATTGATATCAATGCATGATTTATTCATTTTCGTATTAATATTTACAATGAATAAATAAGAAAAAATATTTTTTATTTACATTCACCTCTAGAACCCTTTCTTTTTTGTTGCTTCTTTTCGTTTTATGTGGCTACAAAATTTCACATTAGGGTTGATCTCCCTCTATTATTTCACAATTATGTGTTTTTCCTCTTATAAATTCTAGATTTAATGGGTTTTTGGTTTTATATATAAGGAATTAGGTGCAATGGAACCACTTATTGTATCATATCCAAAACCCTTTTGACCTTGTTAGCTTTTTTTCTTCTAAAAAATGCTTTCACAGTTTTTGATGTGGTCATTTTCATATAACGTACTAGTGCGCTTGGAATAAAAATGTAACATTCGTCACCAATGCTTTAGATTTAATATATCTCACCAAAAAAAAGGAACGTGTCAAATTATTAATTGATTTTTCGTTAACAATGCACTCAACTATGATGCACTGATGCATGCATGTCCTAGATGCATCAGGGTCTTTGTATTCTTAAAGTGCACTGAGATGGAAGCCTGTTTTTTTATCTGGAAGTTATGTAAATTATTTTACAGTGTAATATATTTAATAACATCTCTGTGTAATGGTACAGGTTACTTATTGATAAAAAAATGTGTGTTAAGATTTCAATGAACAATAATTCTAATCGACATGATGGGAGCACATAAAAAATGCAAAGAAGGCAAGTTCTTTGCAATTTTTGTATTAAATTGATACATTTGAATTATATGTAAAGTTAAATTATATGTATTGATTAATGTGTATCATGCAGAGCCAAAAAATGAGAAAGATCAATAAGATTAGTTTCAATCTAAGTGCATAAGAGCATAAAATCTTGATGAAAAAGTTGCAAATGGATGAATCAGGTGAGTAAAAAAGGAATCAATATGAATTTTTTCTTGAATTTTTAGTAATATTGTACTTACGAATATTCGCTAACATGTTTCAAACAATTTATTTCACATATGTTGAATGTTATGTAGGTACTAACATCAATAGAAGGGAATGTAATCATAAGACAAAATGGATTATGGAATATGCTAATGATGAATTGGTCCTTAGATCATCTACAATGGTACCAGAAGTTTTTTCTTAATGTGGTTCACAAACTAGAAAGTTAAAGGGCTTGCTACATGCATGATAATATTTATCAGGGAGTCCACCAGTGAAGGGGCCTCACCCTATCATCTCTAGGTTCTGGAGCCTAAACATGAAGGACCTAGATAATTGAACCTCTGGCCTCAACTGCTTCATTCTTAGATGCGGAAGCACCAACCAACTGAGCTACCCCTTAGGGCTACTAGAAGTTAATGAAAGGTCGATTTTTTTATTATAAAACTACGATGGATATAGTGGAAAGAACATATAGACATAATTTTTTCTTACAATATAGAAAATCCAATGATTCCAAGAATCATGTTATATCTATACTACATGAGGTGTTTCTATATCAATGTTCAATGAGACCAGTTATACTTGCAATAACAAAAACATAAAACAACAAAAAATAATACTTAAAAAGGTAATATTCCTAAAGATTATTTTATAGAATATCTATCTACTATTACAAATAATTCCTTATAAATATTAATTCTACTATATTTACTTTTCATACAAGTATAAAAATAATTTAATGTCATTTAATTTTTCAGGAAAATTATGAAATCCCAAAGGATGAATGAGGTGATATCTGAAATATTCTAGTAGGGATGTTCAAAAAAGTGTACAAGAAGATGGTAAAATAAATAATGGACAAAATTGCATTGCAAGAGGAGCCATATCAACATCAACGTGCTTCAAATGTGTAAAATCATTGAATTTTTCTATTATGTACATATAATTAATTAATTTATCATTAAACATTAATTTTCAATTGTTTTGTTGCAGGAAAGAAAAAAATAGAACCCATTCAACACATAGGGCAGGACGACAAGGAAAAAAGGCTTGATAGAAAAGTTTGTGAGTAGTTGTGATTTCCTTATAATAGCTTAATATTTCATGTTGGTTGAGATGTTTATATTGTAATTTTTTTTTACATTGGCCATCCTTGGATGTATTCAAACATGTGTTAACATACAAAGAAGAGAAATTAAAAGAATTGATTGACATTGGGTTATGGGTTGTGAGTATGTGTTGGCATATCAAAAAATAATTGTGGAATTTGTAAGTATCTATGTCATTTTACTTATCTCATTTTATTATTAATGGAAAAACAAAAATCCTTTATATTAAATATGTAATTTTTTATGGGATAAACTTGTGGGAAGCAAACTATGGAGGAGAAAACATAAGAGCTATCGAGAGAAGGAATGGGATTTGGTTTTGAAAGAATGTGTATCATTCAAGACTGAATTATTTCAATGGTGTGCTTTTCAATTTACATTCATGTATATTATCTATTTTAATTTTCATTATTCCCACAAATGTAGATGCATTCATTAGTATTTATTTTTATTTTTGTAGATGGAAGATGAAGATAAGGAAAACAATCGAGGAAATTAACAAAACATTCGACCAAATAACCCAAGTCATGCAAGTGGCTTGAGTACCGCTAACAGGTACAATAAAGAATGATGATCAATATATTTAGATGTTAATGGAAGTTGTTCTATATTTTAAATGATTGTGTGTGAAAATAAATTTATTTGCATAATGTACTGGACATATTGTCCCAATTGAAATACAATGGGTTACATATAAGTGTAACAATTACATGTTGACATTTTGATTATTGTGGACCTTTATATTGTCCCGTTTTGCATAACAAAGTACCTTTGATTCATATATAATAAAATAAAGTTTCATATTTTATTGCATTGTCCAATGTCAGTTTGAAATGTTACATCACTGATTAAATATATAGATAAATAAATATTGCAATAGATGCAACAATTGATGATATAATAAATTAATCCAAACATCATATCCAAATGCAATAATTAAAATTAAAATAATAAGAACATTTTTAATAAAAAAAATTCAATTTGTAATGAATAATGGATTTAGAAAATAAAATAAAATATTGATATTCTAGTGTGATGTCCTTGGTCACTGTTCACCAAAGAGAAAATTATTATTGGTGCCATTAATTATTTTAATCACATCAGTGCATTTGAGTAAATGAAACACTGGTGTGTTTAAAACAAACATCATCAGTGTAACAAACTACTCATTGCATGCCCTGATGTTTTTTTATTATTACGCCCCATTGCTTTCTATATAAGTGCACCAGTGCACCATTACATTATATCTACACCATTAAATTTAAAAAATGAAATGAAAGTCAATGCCCCAGTCAACTTCAGCGGTGCATTTTCCTTCCCTTACAACACTAGTTCTTTATAATACTTCATAAGCATCACTGCTGTAATTAATTTAAAGCACCTCTGCATATATTGTTGTAAAGCACTGGTTATGTTAACATTTTAGTATGAATTGGTTGTTGTTTCAATTTAAATGTAATAGTGCATTTTTTATTTGTTAGCACCAGTGCACTTATATCAAAAAATCACATTGATTCTATGGCTATCGAGTTTTTTTAATTATAATTAATTTCCATAAAACTATCTTCCAAAACATATGGTACCATTGGAGAAGGTTGTAGGGAAGGTTATTTTGACAATTTTGACCAATCTTGTAACACTAAAAATATATGCTATAACCTCTACTACATTCCCTTTTACTTGTAGTGTGATGACCTTTCAAGTTTAGCTTTTGCAACTTTTGTTTTTTTCCTCCCTTTTTCCATCGATGAAATGTTATGCATTTTTAGGATTGGATTAGTTGATTTTGTGATAACATCCATACTCACATGGATAATTTTTTTCATTCATGTGTGAATTTTTCCACACCATTTTTAGTTTTTAGGAAAGGTCAACCTCAAGAATATATTGAATATTTTAGAAAAGTCATTTTTTAAGGTATCCCATTTATATGAACTATCGAACCTTTCCACCACATGTACCAATTGTATGTGTCACACCCAATATGCATGGAAGTGTTCACTAATTATTCTTATTTTCATAATTTTTTTATTTCAAAGGATTCCTCTCCCTTGTTAAATCAAGCCACACAATACTTTTGATCCCCATCAAATTTTGATAACTCTAGATTCGTCCCCAATGGATACCCACATATTGGTGTATTTAGATAGGGTGGTTTCTATTGTTGGGGATTGAGTGGTAACCCATTTGGGGATCCTCTTAGTAGTGCACTGTTTTATTTGAATTTAATAGTTTACTATTGGATAATTAATCTCTAAGGAATTTTAATCCTTCCTTCAATTTATCCTCGATTTTTCTGATGTTTTTCTTAGTTCTTGCAATCAATTCTCATTTTATTATATCATGGCTTTGTTTAATTTTATGTTACAACTAGAATGGATTTGTATTATTTTCACCTTTCAATTTTTCTTTCTCTTCGCTAACTTGCTTGAATTGGTTGTAGCGAAGGTTTTTTTGACAATTTTGATCAATCTTGTAACACTAAAAATATCTGCTAAACCTTTGTTACATGGCCTTTTTCTTATAGTGTGATGACCTTTCAAGTTTGGCTTTTGCAACTTTTACTTTAGGCCTCTCTATTTCCATGCATGAAATGTTATGCATTTTTAACTTGTTTTCGATGTGTGTCTTTATACCACTCACATAGGATTGGATTAGTTGATTTTTTGATAAGACATGTACTCACATGGCTAATATTTTTAATTCATGTGTCAATTTTTCCACACCAGTTTTAGTTTTGAGAAACGCTTTTCAAGAATATGATGTAGGAGCATCTAGCTTAGGTATCGTTGACTGATGAGTCAACCTTCCATGTAATCACTTCTATAATATTGAGTTCATTGTTAGATAGATAAGGTTAGTTTTTAGTTTGTAATAAGTGGCAATTTTCCATTGTTGTCCTTGATCCCTGCGAGGGATTCTTCAAGGATAGATATTTGCTGATAGGGTTAATTTTATTAGGTGTCTAGATCCAAGCTATTTCGATTTTACATGTTTGTTGAGTGTTATAAGAAGTATTGAATGTAACAGATAGAGCATGAGTGAATGAGTAAAGGAGAGGTGTGTACAAGCATATGAGAGTGAGCGAGGAGTGAAGAAGTAGAGTCTTTGTATGTAATTGAATTTCTGATAAATTGAATGAAGAATAGAGAATTAGAATCTACATATGCTTGATTGAATTCATTTTTCTTACGGCTATGTGGAAGTATGAATTCATTCCGTGTTTAATGTAATTTCACCCCATATAACTTTGTGTATAAGTTCTATGGATTTGTGTTTCCATAACCTCCAATTTGAATAGGAAATTGCTCCTTTCAATGATCAATTCAGTGAACATTATATAGTGAATGTGCATCTTGGACAGATCCACCTTTGAGGTTTAATTCTAAAAATAGGAGTTGATCCCAAGATAATCCGATTAAAATTTTTTGATTCCAAAGTGCGGAAGTCAGAAGGCAGAGAGCAGAAGAATTGGGAAAAATCTAAAGAGAAAGTTAGATTTCCGATATCCAAACTCTGATGCGGAAGAGTGAAATGTAGAAGACCCAGTTTTGAAACTGGACAACCCGAATTCCGCAAACCAAACGGAAAGGTGAAAAAGTGAAGAAGGAGTTGTTCGGTTCGCTAAAGTTAGGAGATGATTGCTGACATTAATCCTAAAGAATATCGATGATAGAAAACAATTTCTATGAGAGGAGTTGCGCGGTCGAAGAAAATTTATGTATGCGTGAAATTTTATAAAATTCACTTCATATAATTTGAAGTCCACCATTGATTTGGTGGGGACCCTTATCCCGCGGTGGTAAGGGCATTTCGCTATGTAAAGTGTTAGGATTTTAACACATCCCAACATGCACAGAATTTATTTATGAACAAGGATTCATAAAGGATTTGAAATCCACTTCACAACGCGTAGAACAAATCAGCAAAAATTAAGGTTGAATAGGAAGGAAAAGCATGCTGACATGACTTGTTAATATTACCTACCGTCAGTTTGGTAATAGAGCATCAGTTGAGCCTGTAGAAAGATGTTGCCAAGATGAGGACGAGTGCATGGGGTTCCTGTAGGACGTGGTCAAGGAATACAACCTGTAGAGACAGATGTATAGAGAGACATGAGAAGACTAGAATAAATACTAGAAGCTATGTAGAGAAAGAATCATTCAGATAATTCAGATGACAGTGATGAAGAACCATAATCCTATGAAAAGGAAGAAGATTTTGAGGAATTCAGAGTCATGAAGATGTTGATGAAGGCCAGTAGTAGACCAAGATTGGAAGTACCTATGAATGAATGTAATTTAAATGTTGAATAACTCATGGACTGGATTATTTCTTTGAATAAATATTTTGATTTTAAAGAAATTGAAGACAAGAAGAAGGTAAGATATGCAACTACCAGAATGAAAGTACATGTATCCATCTGGTGGGATGAGCTCCACATCCATTTAGAAAGAATATGTAATTCAAAGATAAAATCTTGGGATAATATGCTACATAATATTAAGAGTCATTTTATGCCTAAGGACTATCAATTGCATCATATTAGACAATTAAATAACCTTAGACAGAAGGCCACAACTATAAAAGAATACACAAAATATTATTTTAGATTAAGTATTAGAGTTGGGCATACACAGGGAGGTATAGAAAGAGTATCTAGGTATATCAATGTATTAAGATATGATATACACGATGAACTTAGTTTATTAAATATGAAAACTGTAGAAGATGCATATCAAGTAGCTTCGAAGGTAGAATATAAATTGTTAAGAAAACATAACCAAAAAAACAGAGGAAAGAATATAGTAAGAGGAAGAGGATCTCTTAGTAGTGGAGGTAGGACTTCCAAAGATGGAGCTGAAATTTCTAGCAGTTAGTCATCCAAGAGAGGAGGATTCATAGGAGGCAGAGGAAGAGGCATGCATAGAGAGGTAATGTTATGCTTGTGGAGAGATTGGACATATGTCTTGGAATTTTCCAAGAAATCAGTATTTAGGTAAGAGAAACATGATTGTTGCAGAGGCTCGAGAAGAGTCCAAAGAAGAAACATAGATGAATAACCCTCCATAGGAAGGAGAATATATTATGTTGAAGAGAGTCTTGGTAAAATCAGAGAAACAAGTACCTGAACCATCTCAAAGGAAAATTTTGTTCAAAACAAAGTGTAAGTCACAAGGTAAGTGTTGTAAAATGGTTATTGATAGTGTTAGTATAGATAATTTGGTTTCCATTGAGATGGTACAGAAGCTGGGATTGAAGAGGATGAATCATCCTCCCTAGAAAGTGTCCTTGTTGAAGAAAGGATATCATCTTTTGGTGAATGAGAAATGCAATGTGGAATTATAGTTTAGTACTTACAAAGATTAAATATTATGTGACATAATGGCTATGGATGTGTTCCGTATACTCTTAAGGAGGCCATGGAAGTATAACCAGAAAATTGTTCATGATGGGAGAAAAAATACTTATTATCTGGATAAAGATGGGAAGAGACATAGTTTGTCACCCTTGGAAGATGAATTAGTTTAGGATCAAATATTTTGTTGATGTCTGGAAAAGAAATATTGCAAGAAGTTCAAAAAGAGGAGAATCTACATTTTTCCCTTGTTGGTAAGCCGAAGGTAATTTTAACTTCTACAAATTTAGATAATTTTCTTGTTGAAGTTAAAAATTTGCTTGGTGAATGTGTTGACATTATTGTGGATGAGTTACCAAATTCCTTATCTCTTGTAAGAATTATTAGTCATCACAATGACTTAATACCTGGTGCGAGTTTACGTAATAAAGAAGCATATAGATTAACTCCTCAAGAAAATGAAGAAATCAAATAGCAGGTACAGGAGTTGTTGGAGAAAGGATGGGTAAAAGAGATTTTCATTTCATGTGCAGTAGCCATTGTACTTGGTCCAAAGAAATATGGTGGGTGGAGGATGTGCACTGCATCCATGGAAATCAAAAAGATCACTATCAGGTATAGATTCCCTTTACCTGGAATTGATGATATGATGGATTGTTTAAGTGGTTCAAAATATTTTTCCAAAATAGATTTGAAAAGTGGATATCATCAGATTAGGATAAGGGAAGGGGATGAATGGAAACAACATTTAAAACTAATGATGGATTGTATGAGTGGTTAGTGATGACATTTGGGATTACTAATGCACCTAGTACCTTCATGAGATTGATGAATGATGTTTTAAAGGAAATCACTAGGAAGTTTGTCATAGTGTATCTAGATGACATTCTGATTTTCAATAAGAATATAGAAGAGAATTTAAGACACCTTAAGTTGGTGTTAAGAACTTTGCAAAAGGAGAAGTTGCTGATAAATCTGAAGAAATGTAGTTTCCTAAAGAAAGAGTTAGTTTAATTGGGATTTGTAGTTTCAGAATAAGGATTAGATATGGATCCTAACAAGGTACAAGTGATTTTAAATTGGCTTGTTCCAAAGAATGATTATGAGGTAAGGAATTTCCATGGACTTGCTAGTTTCTATAGAAATTTCATTAATAATTTCAGTCATATTTGTGCACCTTTGATAGATAATTTCAGAGGAAGTAGAAATCCTTTCAAATGGAAAAAAGACTCTGATAGGAATTTTAAGTTGCTGAAGAAAAAGATAATTGAGAAGCCTATCTTGGATTTTCCCAGTTTTGACAAAGTGTTTCAAGTGGAAGCAGAATCTAGTGGGACAGCAGTGGGAGTAGTTTTAAGTCAAGAGCAGAGGCCAGTGGAATATTTTAGTGAAAAATTGAATGAAGCAAAACATAAATATTCTTCATATGATAAATAATTATATGTTGTTGTGTGGTATCTTAAGAAGTGGAGACATTATTTGATTCCTAAGGAATTTGTGTTGGACTCTAACAATCATGCTTTGCAGTTCATAAATAATCAGCCAAAATTGAACCAGAGATATGTTGAATGGGTAGAATTTTTGCAGAAATTTACCTTTTTTATCAAGCATAAAAGTGGTAAGTCTAATAAATTTTTTGATTCTTTGAGTAGTATAGATATGGTAGTACAAGAAGTTAAGGTCAGTACTTTCAGATTTGAAAACTTGGTTGATATGTATAAAGAAGATTTAGATTTCAAGGATATATATGCTTCCTGTGAAAATCTAGTTACCCATAACAAAAGCCAGTGGTTAGATTATATGTTGTAGGATGGTTTGCTATTCAAGGATATTAAATTCTGTATACCGAAATGTTCAATGAGAGAGAATTTGATTCAAGAAAAGCATAGTGGAGGTCTATCAGGACATTTTGGACAAGACAAGACTTTTTCTCATGTGAGTAATTTTTATTTTTGGCCAAAGATGCAACATGATGCAAATAAATCTGTTTAAAGATGCAAAATATATCAACATGCAAAGGGAATAAGTCAAAACACAGGATTGTATCAGCCCTTTCCTATTCCAACTAGGTGTTGGGATTCCATAAGCATGGATTTTGTTTTGGGTTTACCTAGAACTCATAGACATCATGATTCAATTTATGTTGTGGTAGATATATTTTCCAAAATGGTTCATTTTACTGCATGCAAGAAGACTAATAATGCAACCAATATTGCTAATCTATTATTTTCATAAATTGTAAAGTTGCATGGGTTTCCTTTGAGTATTGTGTTTGACAGAGATACAAAGTTTGTTGGTCATTTTTGGAGATCTCTATTGAAGAAATTGGGGACTAATCTTAGCTTTAGTTATTCTTATCATCCTCAGAATGATGTCCAGAATGAAGTGGTAAATAGGATCTTGGGAAAAATACTGAGAATTCTTGTGTATGGACATCCAAAACAATGGGACTTGGTTATAGCTCAGGCCGAGTTCGCATACAATGATTCACCTAATAGAATCACAGGTATGAGTCCTTTTCAAATTGTCTATGGGGTGCATTCAAGAGGTGTATATGAACTTAGATATTTGGGAAAACAAGAAAGGAGAAGTGCAGAGGGTGAATAATTTGCAATTAGCATGCATGAGCTACAAAAGAATATTAAGTAGAGATTACAGGAAAGTGCGGAAAATATAAACAAAGAGAGGACTTGAAGAGAAGAGAAGTAAATTTTCAGGTTGGAGATTTAGTGAGGGCCTATCTTAAAAAGGAAAGGTTTCCTAAAGGAACTTATAATAAATTGAATCTTAAAAATATTTTACCTTGTAACGTTTTAAGGAAGTTTTCTGCAAATGCTTATAAGATTGAGCTTCCTTTTGACCTTTGGATTTCACCAAGTTTTAATGTTTTAGATTTGTATCCTTTTAAAGATGCAGGTATCCAGATAGATGGTATAACTTCAGATGGAGATGATACAACTATATATTGGCAAAGAAAAATTCCACAGAAAGAACAAACTCAGATTGAAGGAATTCTTGACAAAAGAATCCTAAGGAAGACCAGGAATAAAACCTTCTTTCAGTCTTAGTCAAATAGAAGAATCATCCTACCGAAGATGCAGTCTGGATGACAAAAAAGGAAATTTCCAAGTACAATGTGCACCCTGAAGACTTACAGAATAATTATTTTCTTCCCCAAGAGTATGATGTAGGAGCATCCAACTCAGGTATTGTTGAATAATGAGTCAACCTGCCATGTACTCACTTATAGAAGATTGAGTTCATTATTAGATATATAGGGTTTCTTTTTAATTTGTAATAAGTGGAAATTTTCAATTGTTATCCTTGATCCCTGTGAGGAATTCTTCAAAGATAGATATTTACTAATAGAGTTATTTTTATTAAGTGTCTAGATCCAAGCTATTTGGATATAACAGGTTTGCTAAGTGTTATAATAAGTATTGAATGTAACATATAGAGCAGGAGAGAATGAGTAAAGGAGAGGTGTGTGAATGCATAGGAGAGTAAGTGAGGAGTAAAGAAGTAGAGTCTCTGTATGTAATTGAATTTCTGATAAATTGAATCAAGAACATATAATTAGACTCTTCATATGCTTGGTTGACTTTATGTTTTCATAAAAATCCATGGAAGTATGAATTCATTCTGTGTTTAATGTAATTTCACTCCATATAACTCTGTATATAATTTATATGGCTTCGTGTTTCCATAACCTCCAATTTGCAAAGGAAATTGATCCTTTTAGTGATCAATTCGATGAATATTACAGAGTGAACATGAATCTTGGACAGATCAATGGTTGAGGTTTAATTAAGCAAAATAGGACTTGATCCCAAGATACTCCAATTAAATATTTATGATTCCGAAGTGCGGAAGTCAGAAGGAAGAGAGAGATATAGTAGGGAAAATGCTAAAAAGAAAGTTAGATTTCCAATATCCAAACTCTAGTGCGGAAGAGTGAAGCATGGAAGACCTAATTTCAAAAGTCGACAAGACTAATTTCACAAATAGAACAGAAAGATGAAAAAGTACGAAAGGAGTTGATTGGTCCGGTAAAGTTCATAGATGATCAATGAGATCAACAGCTGAGATTAATCTTGAAGAATATTGACGGAAGACAACAATTTCACTGAGAAGAGTTGTACAGTCGAAAAAAATTTACGTATGTGCGAAATTTTATAAAAATCACTTCATATAATTTGAAGTCCACCATTGATTTGGCGGGGACCCTGATCCGGTGGTGGTAAGGGAATTTCACTGTGTAAATTGTCAGGAGGTTAACATGGCCCAACATGCACATAATTTCTTTATCAACAAGGATTCATAAAGGATTTGAAATCCACTTCACAACGCGGACAACAACTCAACAACAATTAAGGCTGAATATGAAGGAAAAGCATGCTGACGGGACTTGTTAATCCTACCTGGCATCATAATACCTTGGAATATTTTAGAAAATTCATTTTTTAAGGTATCCCATTTATATGAATTATCAACCCTTTACACCACATGTACAAATTGTATGTGCCACACACAAGATGCATGGAAGTCTTCTTGATTTTTTCTTCATCTTTTTCTAAATTGTATATGTCAAAATATTCCTCTCCCTTGTTAAACCAATCCACACAATATTTTTCATCCCCATCAAATTTTGATAAATATATTTTGGTCCCCAATGGATACCCAAATATTGGTATATTTACATAGGGCGGTTGCTGTTGTTGGGGATTCAGTAGTAACCCATTTGGGGATCCACTTAGTAGTGGATAGTTTGTATTTGTATTTAATGGTTTACTATTGGATAATGAATATCTAAGAAATGTTAACTCTTCGTTTAGTGCATCCTTGAATTTTTGATGGTTTTCTCATTTCTTGTTTTATTTTATCATGGCTTTGTTTAATTTTATGTTTCAAACTAGAATGGTTTTGTGTTATTTCCACCTTTAATTTTTCTCTCTTCTCTAACTTGCTTGAATTGGTCCTCTACTTACTTGAATTGACCCTCTACCTATTTGAATAATTTATCTAACTTGTCCACTTTGAATTAATTTATGTGTCGGTCACCAATTTTATGTTTACAAGAGGAGTTCTCCTTTGATATTTTTTTTCCATAAAATTCTATCAGGTTTGCTATTTTTTTTACCAAACTGGTTAAAGAAAAACTATCGAGTCTAGTAAAAAAAATTATTAGGTATCGTAAAAATATTTATTGCTATAATAATTTTTACCATGCTCTTCTCTGATACTAATGGAATATATATATATATATATATATATATATATATATCACGTGGGTGTAGCTTGCTTGGTTGTGAAATGGAATGGTATCCTCCCCACTGAGATTCTATTCCGATAAGTGACATGATTAGCTCATAATGAGAAATTTTTGTAATGGCTTTGTGTCCTTGTTGACTTGGCCTTGTGCCCTAAAGATTCTAGGGTTTACTCTTGGCACCATCCTCAAAATGAGGGGGAGTAGTTCGAGGTTTTCCCTAGGTTTAGACTCCTAGAACACACACACACACACACACACACATATATATATATATATATGGTGCCCCTTAATGAAAAGGGGCGATTTTATGAGATCCTTTTAATTCTTATTTTTATTTTCTTAATTTATTTTTTATTTCTTTATTTTTCCATAGCTAGTTATTGGTTGGGCTCTTGCTCTACTCTATAGTGTCATTGTTTGCTCCACAATTCCATTGTTGGTTTAGTTGGTTGTCCCTATATATAGAATATTCTTGGGCTGATTTGAATCTTATTGTTCCTACATACATCATAGCTTATAGAATGTGAGACACTAAATGTGGGAAAAAATTGGAAGTCTATTTATCCTTATATCCCACCTAGATTGAACATGAGTGAGATGAATGGACAAATCAATGATGATATATTTGAATGATTGCCTAAATGGATAATTGTAATAATAGATTTTTTAGTTGAGCAATAATATAATTTTGAATTGAGTACCTATGTATTAAATTGGCATGCTTGAAGGATGATTTGTTATGCTCATGATCGACCTAGCCCATACAAAAATTCATTGGAATTAATAAGGAAACTATAAGATCCTGGATAATCATGCAAACAAGATTTTTAAGTAGATAGATGTGCTTTCAATGAAGGAGTAGAATAAGGGATAATTATTTCTCAATTATCCATATGGAATGATTGGCTATGCGTATCGATACACATTCCACCTATATAAGGTAGTTTGTTTGTATTTTTTGTAATTCCTGCAACTAGCAGTAAAGAAGAAAGTTAGTAATGCATCTGTTATAGGTGGTATGAAGCACATATAACATTGATACGATGGAGAGATATATTAGGAGAATAATAGAAATAAAGGAAGGTGTGCAGTAATTAATATCCTTTTGGACCCTATTAGGACCTGGTTAGCAATAGCGCAAAACTTTGAAAATATTTTGTAGGTATGTTAGCACAATCTTGGGTGGAACAGCTGGTAGGGGAGTAGTCCAATCAAAGGAGGAACACGGTACAATAAGTAGTTATCATAGGACCATGAAGGACATCATGAGGTTCTACATGTTATGCAGTGGTAAAAAATGAACAACATATATTACTCAGCAGTAAAAATCAATGGTTGCTTAGGATTTAGCTAAGTAAAGTTTGTGCGGAGAGATAAGTTGTGTGGGATCGCGAAATGGGTTACACCCTTAAATTTTCGATGGTCGTGATCTAAGGGTGCCAAATATCTACAGTAGAAAATAATTTTGCGGTGAGAACTCGCACAGAGGATAATCCAAGGAGGGCCTGTGAAATCTCATAGGGTCCTCATGATTGAACGACCATGATCTTGGGTAGGCCAAATCCATGGAAAATATTTGTTTTCATAGCCTAAATTTGCATGGAATTTAGAAGAAGGAAGGGATGTGAAATGTTGGTAGACCCTACACTGCTAGGAGACAGAGATCTAGTGGGGATTCGATCAACAGTTAAGAGTGGATTTCACGGCAGCCACTTACATGAAATATAAGCCGTGTTGGGGCTGCAAAATCCCATAGGACCCCACACTTTGGACGAAGAAGATCACAATGGATGTTTGATCTACAGCTCAAAGGTATTTCATGAGGAGGATATGCATGGATGTTAACATGATGGGATGCTACGAAATGTTTGTAGGACCAGTTGAACAACAAGATCTGGTGGGGATATGATCGACGGTCCTAGTTGATTTTACAAGAACAAGGTGCACAAGGGACAACAAGACATAGGTTCATGAAATCACACAAGGGCTGTAGCATATAACAATTGATATTTCTTGTAGGAGAAATCTACGGCTGTGGTTTATTTCGCACAGCTAAAGGTGCCAGGAGGAAAAGGATGTAGGGCCTGGCATCCCCACCTACCATGAAAATGCTAGTTACTATCCTCCCCATCAAGATGTAGAGCTGACAACTTTATGGAATCCATTTCTACCATAGGATTCAGCTGAAAATATGTATCCATTTTTTGAATCCTAGAGTTCACTGAGCAATTGGAAGTACCATCAAAATATGGCAACATGATTTTCCCAATGGAATTATTTAATTCATAATTCTGATATGGCTTCCTTATAGCCTCTCTTGTATTCCCCTTAAATTGAGTCTCACAAAAATATAAGAATAGAAGATCGCTTCTGCATTCTTCACTCAATGATTGGTAAACAAAAAACTTCTCCTCCCATGTAGCAATAGTTTCAACCCATGTTTCATGGTCTTCTTTAGAAATCTCTACAAATTTGGGCATGATAGGTCATGGATGAAATTTTGGTTCATCACTATAATCAAGTGACCTATTATGAGGCCCAGTATTGGAAACAATAGCCCCACCCATGATCTTTCATTCTTCACATTGGGAGCCAATGTTGCTTCCTTCTCCATCTTTCACTCCCAACTGTTTAGCTAGGAATTCTCCAGTATCTTGACCATATTGTATGATTTTAGTTGAAATGTATTGTAAAAATTTCAACATCTTCTTAAGAAAGTTCCTGAACTAATGTTTCTCATCCCTTTCTTCATGGAATATTCCATCCACATATTCTACTTCCTCCTCTTGAAAGATCTTTCTCTTGGTATCAGAATTGTATTTTGGACCCATTGTTGAATATCAAGAGCAGTTATGGAGGACCATGCTATGAAACCATTGTAATATACCTGATCTGATATACATATCATAATATTAACTTTCTGCAATTTTAAATTAAATTTCTGCTATTACACTTGTAAACATTCAGTAAATTGCTGACTGGGAAATTAAGGTATTTTGTTGGGATAAATTGCAGACAAAGGGAGTGGAAAGTGGGAACCAACAAAAGGTATTTAAGACATAAAATTTCCTCTTTCATAACACATTTATATTGGGATTCATTTAAGTTTCAGAATCCGCTATACGGAAACCTACATCCACGCTTCTGGGCCACCCAACCGTGAATCTAGGAAGAGTAGTTCAGTCCTTTCATCCAGGGGATTTGGGAAAATTGAAGAGGGTTTATAAAGAATTAATATAACATAATAAATGGTTTTATACATTTTTTAATAGTTCTAGAAGGTTCTGCGAAGTTTGAGAAGAAATTGGGGTTTGTAGGAAATTTTGGCCAAGTAAGATCCTCCGCAATGGAGGATCCCAAAACCCAATATGGACTCAATGAATATAAGGTATGTGATTATGGATGGGATGGAATGTATATTATTTATATTAATAAACTTACATAACCAAATATTACTGAGTATAACTCTCTGAGTTTAAAGAACAACTAGACTAGTCAAAATTAAGTAGTAATCTAGCAAGGGTGTGAAAATAAGCTTGAATTTTGTAACAAAAACGTAACATACCTGAATATTTAATTTTAAAGAGACTAATAAATCATATCATACCATCCAAATGAATTCCCATGGAAAATACTTAGTTATTATTGTAGTAGGAGGCTCAAATCCCTCAATTCAATGACTAGTTAAGCTTATACATATAAAACTGAGTATGCAGACTTAAGGGATAGTGATGTTTTGAATTAAAAGAGATAAATAACAGTATTTATCAGTGGATATATATCATAGATAAAAATATTCACTTACCATTACATCAAGAGACTCAAAATGATAGGCAGGAGGCCCAAAACATGACTAGGGAAGGGATGAGAGCATAGGTGAAGCATGGGATTCACTGGAGCTTGACCTGAACATGATGGAGGATTTAAAACATGTCTGAGAGGACATAAATTTATTATCTTAAAGTTCTCCATACCTAAAAATAGATGGGAAGAGGAATGAACGAGTGGGGAATGGAAGGTTTGGGTCTCATCTCCCAAAGCTCTGAGGTGCATCATTCAGAAAATAATGCTCACATAGAATCAAGCAATAAAATAATCAACAAAAATGAAGAAATGGGCTCGAATTTTGCTTTAATAGCATTCTGGATGACCTTTTTAGCAAGTGGAGGCCAATGCTGACCTGTGATAGCAATTCAACCCCTTGGGTTCCCTAACCCTAGCCACATAAGTTCCCTCCTTGGAAAATTTGGAATGTAGGACCATGTGGAATTGTTTTCATGTCCAACTCTTCCCTCATATTTATAAATTGTGCCCTCCTTATTCAAATAGATGTTGCTTTTGTTTATGGAAGCTTTCTTCTTTCCCTAGATTTTAAGACCGAGTCTCCATAAGGAAACTGTGCTTTCCTTCCAAAAACTTTCCTACTTTTGTCCTTATAGATTTTTTGAAATATCTAAGAGGAAACTACACCCTCCCTTTGCAAAAAATTCTTTCTTTTACCTCTGTTTGCTTTTCTGCTGCTTTGAGGAAATTTCCCTTTATCTCCCTGACTGCTTTTGTCATAGAGTTTCTTATTTTTCACCAAGGCAAGTTGAATTCCCCCCACTGCACCCTCCTGACATGGAAAGCTTATTTTTGAATCATTAAATTGCATAATTAATAAAAAGGATGAAATAAAATTAATCACATGCCTCAAAATAACTATTAGCAAAAATTTTCCTATCAAGAATAATTAATGTCAGTTTGAGCCCCTAGGAATTTTAGCTTGGTCAACACTTTTAATGGTCATATTGAGGGGAAATGATAGTCAAAATGATAGGTAGGAGGCCCAAAACATGACTCGGGAAGGGATGAGAGCATAGGTGAAGCATAAGCTTCACTGGAGCTCGACCTGAATGTGATGGAGGCTGTAAAATACATCTAAGAGGACATCAATTTCTTATCGTAAAGCGCTCCATAATTGCAAATAGATGGGAAGAGGAATTAAAGAGTGGGGAATGGAAGGTTTGGGGCTCATATCCCAAATATCTGAGGTGCATCACTCAAAAAATAAATCTCACATAGCATCAAGGAATCAAATAATCAACCAAACTGAAGAAATGGGCTCGAATTTTGCTTTAATAACATTCTGGATGACCTTTTTAACAATTGGAGGCCAATGTTGACCTGTGATAGCAACTCAACCCCTTGGGTTCCCTAAACCTAGCCACATAAGTGCCCTCCTTGGGAAATTTGGAATGTAGGACCATGTGGAATTGTTCCCATGTCCAACTCTTCCCTTAGATTTAGAAATTGTGGCCTCCTTAGTCAAATAGATGTTGTTTTTGTTTATGACAGCTTTCTTCTTTTCCTGGATTTTAAGACTGAGTCTCCATAAGGAAACTATGCTTTCCTTCCCAAAAATTTCCTACTTTTGTCCTTTTAGATTTTCTGAGTTCTCTAAGAGGAAACTGCACCCTCCCTTTGCAAAAATTTCCTACTTTTACCTTTGTCTTCGTTTCTGCTGCTTTAAGGCAATTTCCCTTTATCTCCTTGGCTGCTTTTGCCATAGAGTTTCTTATTTTTCACCAAGGCAAGTTGAATTCCCCCCAATGCGCCCTCTTAACATGGAAATCTTATTTCTGAATCATTAAATTGCATAATTAATAAAAAGGATGAAATAAAATTAAATACATGCCTCAAAATAATTATTAGCAAAACTATTCCTAGGAAGAATAATTAATGTCAATTTGAGCCCCTAGGAATTTTAGCATGATCAATAATTTTAATGGTCATATTGAGGGGACATGATATTCCTCCCCTCCCAAATATTCTTGTGCTCAAGTAGAAGCAAAGAAGGCTGCTGTAAGATCTTCTCACCCTCCCAAGTGGCATCTTAACTGCGCAATCCTTTCCATTGTATCAAGTATTCCTTGATTGTTATGTTTCTTAATTTCCTTTCTTTTCCCATCGGAACTTACTCTGGTACTAATACCAAATGGCCTTCATCATCCAGAGGTGGCATTTTTTTAGAAACCACTATCTGTTTCCCAACTACCTTCTTCAGACAAGAAACATGAAAAACATTATGGATTTTGTTTTTTGCTGGCAAGCCCAACTCCTAAGCTACTTCACCAAATTTTTTGATAATCTTGTCGGGTCCATAAAATATTGGCTGAATTTTTTCTTCCCCTTTATTCTTCAAGGAATATTGTCTATAAGGTTGCAGCCTTAGGTACACTAAGTCTTCCACTTGGAACACTTTGTCTATTCTGTGCTTATCTGCAAAAATCGTTTGTTGGTTTTGTGCCATCTGCATATTGTCTTTCAATTCCCTTAAAATGTCTTGGTTTTCCTACAACCAATATTTATATTTTTGTGCCTTATAGTATCCAAACATTAAGTCTGCAAACGTTGGATATTTGTGCCCATATAAGGCCATAAAGGGAGTCATTCTGATTGAAAGATGAAATGTGGTGTTGTAACAGAACTCACCCAAGTGGAGCCAAGTTTCCCAAGCTCCTTGTTCCATAACATAGTTATGGAGGTATCCTTCAAGCCATTGATTCACCCTCTTGGTTTTCCCATATTTCTAGGGGTGATAGCTTGTACTCATGTTCATATTTGTTTCAACTAGACCAAATAATGTCTACCAAACAGTACTAGTGAATTTACTATCTCTGTCACTAATTATAATATTGGCTAGTCCATGCATCCTAAAAATATCTGTAAATAATAGAGAAGCAACCTCACTAGCTGAAATAGTGGATGATACTACAAAACAATGTGCATATATTTTCAACCTGTGAACCACCACAAAAATATTGTCTTTACCTTGTGACTTTTGAAGCACCGTGATAAATTCCATGGATACACTTTCCCATTTTTGATCTCGAATAAGAAGAGGCTCGAGGAGTCCAGCAAGGTGTGAGTGCTTAAATTTGTTCTAATGACATGCAGAAAATTCCTTCACATACATGAGAACATCATCTTTAAGGCCTTTCCAAGTAAATATCTCCCTTAGCTTCCGGTAAGTCTTAAGAAAACCAGGGTGACCAGCCATTGGTGCATCATGTGCAGCTCCTAAAATATTCCTCTTTAGTGCAGATCCAGGCACTAAGAAATTTTTTTTTTGTAATAAATGAGGCCATCATGAACTTTGTACTCTTCACTCTGGTTTATCCCATCCAAAACTTCAGAAGAAAATTGATCTTTAGAGTATTCATGAACCAACTGGATCTTCCATTCATTACATATTTGCAGCAAAGAGAATGTGATCTTACGGGAGAGTGCATCAGCCACAACATTCATTTTTCCTTTTTTATACTCAATTTCAAAATCAAAAGACTGAACTTTACTCACCCATTTTTTCTTCTTTTCATTGAGTTCCTTTTGGGTAAGGAAGTGTCTAAAACTGTTGTGATCAATCTTCACAATGAATTTACCTCCCACCAAGTACTATCTGAATTTGACCAAGGAATGCATGATGGTCAGCACTCCTTATCATATATGGAATACATCCTTTCATGTGGCTGCAATTTTCTTCTCTCAAATGCAATAGGATGCCTATCTTGCATTATGAAAACTCCAATGCCTACCCCAGAAGCATAACATTCTAGAACAAATGGTTTAGAAAAATCAGGAAAGGAAAGTATTGGACAACTGCTCATTATCTCTTTCATTTTCTAAAAATATTTTTCATCCTCCTCACTCCAACTAAATGCACCCTTATTAGTCAAATCTATCAAGGGTGCAGTGTACCAGGAGTATCCTTTGACAAATATGCGGTAGTATTTACAAATCCCAATGAATCCTCTCAGTTCAGTGAGATTCCTTGGGATGGCCTATTCCAATATGGCCTTTATTTTTTATGGATCTACCTTGACCCCTACTTGGAAAATCTCATGGCCAAGATACAACAGTTATGTCATGCCGACTTAACACTTAGACATCTTGGAAAAAAATGATAGATATGCAATCATAGTTATTACCTCCTCCAAGTGGTCCAAGTGGTCCTCCCATGTCATACTATAGATCATAATATCATCAAAAAACACAAGGACATACTTACGGAGCTGTTTGCTAGATACCTTGCTCATGCATTATTTGAAGGTTGTTGGTGCATTAGTCAAGCCAAATGGCATGACAAGAAACTCAAAGTGGCCAAAGTGACAATGGAAGGCTGTATTTTGTATGTCTTCCTCCGTCATTATGATTTGATGGTATCCTAACTGGAGATCTATTTTGGAGAAAAAAATGGTTCCATGAAGCTCATCAATTCGAGGAATTGGGTACCTATTATTTATTGTATTCTTGTTCAAATCTTGGTAATATATGCACATCTTGAGTGTCCCATCCTTCTTCTTCACCAGAACCACTGAAGAAGAAAAAGGACTGGAACTTGGTATGATGAGGAAAAACTCAACAAGCTCCTTGTTTTCCTTCTCGATTTCATCCTTGAATCTCTTTGTATTCTTATAGGGATGGATTTTTATTGGAATTGTACCATCTTCCAACTCAATCCTATGTTCAATGCCATGGTCAGGTGGCCTTCCATGTGGAAGGTCTTCAAAAACCCTCTTTTGCTTGTGCAACAATTTTTTTATATCTTTAGGCTAAGAGGAAACTTTGGCAGTTGTTCCCTCAGTGGTGATTTGTCATTCAATGACCCATTTAATGTCCCCATGCCTCATAACAGATCTCATACTTTTGGCAAAAATTACTTGGTTGGGATAAGTATTTATACCTTTCAATACCACCAGCTTTCCTTCAGCATCCTTGAAACTTATTTGTGGTATCTGGTAGTTCATAGAGTTCTCTCCAATAGAGTATAGTCATTGTACTCCCAATAGTGTCTTGGTGTATGCCACATTGACAACATAAAAGTTGTCTTTCATAGTATAGTCACCGACGTTTACTTGCATATTTGAGATCCATCAATTGCACTCCATGGTATGGTTACCAGGAATGACCATAGTGAATCCTTCAAAGGGCTCAGTAGGTATTTTTATCCTCTCCACCAGGGATGATCAATAAAATTATGGGTGGCACCCCCATCAACAAGGACTGTGATTTTAGGGCACTCCACTGAGTACATAAATTTTGTTTCTGGTTTGATGGGGATGCTCCTATTCTTCACTTGTTTCATACTCTCCATCAACCATCTCATATTCTTCTACCACCTCTTCATCACTTTCAGAAAATACTTCAATATAATGTGCTTTTCCCTTCACACATTTGTGACCCAAAGACCATGGTTCTTGGCAGGAAAAACACAGCTTCTTCCTCCTGAATTCATCGCAATCCTTGTAGGAGTAATCTCTCTTGATAGGGGAAGGACATTTTCTCATGAGGTATTTGATTCTGAAATTTATGAGGTATAGGAGGTCTGGGAGGATACTTGGTCCTCGAAATTGCATCCTGCAAGTCTCTAGTCCTGCTCGCTGCTTCCTGCAAGGTGGTGGGTCAGTAAGCCTTCACTAACCCCTTCAATGGTTCAGCCAGTACTTCTCTAAAAAAAAGGATCAGCCTTGATTCTGATATTTCAGTTACCATTACATCCACCTTTTGGAACTCTGAGATATATGCTTCTAGAGTTCCAACTTGTCTGATGTGTGCCAAATCCCGGAAAGCTATATCAAGATCTCTCCTATCAATTTTATGGTGAACTCCTTGTAGGTGACTACTTGATCATGGCCTAATGTTTTCATGAAATGAAACCACCAATCAATGGCCTCGCCATCAATATGTAGGGCTTCCAACTTGATGGAATCCCTTTCTGCCATAGGATTCAATTGAAAATATGTATCCATTTTTTGAATCCAAGAGCTCATTGAGCAATCGGAAGTACTATTAAATTATGGAAAAGTGATTTTACCAATAGAATTATTTAATTCATAATTCTGATATGGATTCCTTAAATCCCCTATTGACTTCCCCCTAAATTGAGTCTCACAGAAATATCGGAATGGTAGATCCCTTTTGTAGTCTTCACTCAATGATTGGTAAACTGGGAAAACTTCTCCTCCCATGTAGCAATAGTTTCATCTTGTGTTTCATGGTATTGTTTATGGATCTCTGCAAATTTGGGCATGGCAGGTCGTGGCTGCAATTTTGGTTCATCTCTATACTCAAGTGGCCTATTGTCTGGCCCAGTCTTGGAGAAAATAGCCCCACCCGTGACCTTTATTTCTTCACATTGGGATCCAATGTTGCTCCCTTCTCCATCTTTCACTCCCAGTTGTTTAGCTATGAATTCTTTGGTATATTGACTAGATTGTATGATTCTAGTTGAAATGTATTGTACACCTTTCAACATATTCTTAAAAAATTTCCTGAACTCATCTTTCTCATCCCTTTCTTCGTGGAATCTTCCATCCACAGATTCTACTTCCTCCTCTTGAGGGATCTTTCTCTTGGTATCGGAATTGTATTTTGGACCCATTGTTGAATATCAAGATAAGGTATGGAGGACCATGCTATGATACCACTGTAATATCCCTGATATGATATACATATCAGAATATTAACTTTCTGCAATTTTAAATTAAATTTCTGCTATTACACTTGTAAACATTCAGTAAATTGCTCATTGGGAATTTAAGGTATTTTGTTGGGATAAATTGCATAAAAAGGGAGTGGGAAGTGGGAAGAAAAAAAATGTATTTTAGACATATAATTTTCTCTTCCCTAACACATTTATATCGGGTCCCATTTAGGTTTCAAAATCCGCTATGCAGAAACCTACTTCCACGCTTCTGTGCCACCCAACTATGAAACTAGGAAGAGTAGTTCAGTCCTTTCAGAAAGGGTCTTTGGAAAACTTGTAGTGGGTTTATAAAGACTTTATATATCATAATAAATTGTTTCATACAGTTTGTAACAGCTCTGGAATGTTCTGGGGAGTTTGGGAAGAAATTGGGGTTTTTGTGCAATTTTGGCCAGGTAAGATCCTGTGCAATGAAGGATCCCAAAAAATAGTACGCCCTGAATAGATATCAGGTATGGGATGATGGATGGGAAGGTGTGTATCTCAGTGATATTCATAAACTTACAGAACCAAAAATTTCTTAGTATAACACTCTGAATTTAAAGAAAACTAGACTAGTCAAAATTAACTAGTACTAATCTAGCAAGGGTGTGCAAAAAAGATTGAATTTTGCAACAGAAACGTATCATACCTGAATATTTAATGTGAAAGAGACTAATTTTTAATATTAAATAATATCATATGATACAAACTCATTCCCATGGACAAGACTCAATTATTATTGCAGTAGGAGGCTCAAATCCCTCATTTCAATGACTAGTTAATCTTATACATATAAAACTGAGTATGCAGACTTAAGGGATAGTGATATTTTGAATTAAAAGAGATAAATAATATTTTTTATCAGTGGATATATATCATAGATAAAATAATCCCTGACCATTAAATCAAGAGACTCAAAATGATAGGTAGGAGGCCCAAAACATGACCTGGGAAGGGCTGAGAGCATAGGTGAAGCATGGGATTCACTAGCGCTTGACCTGAACGTGATAAAGGCTGAGAAATATGTCTGAGAGGACATAAATGGCTGATACTCAAGTGATCCATACCTTTAAATAGATGGGAAGAGGAATGAAAGAGTGGGGAATGGAAGGTTTGGGGCTCATCTCCCAAAGCTCTGAGCTGCATCACTTAGAAAATAATGCTCATATATAATCAAGCAATCAAATAATCAACCAAACTAAATAAATGGGCTCTAATTATCCTTTAATATCATTCTATATGACCTTTTTAGCAAGTGGAGGCCAATGGTGACCTATGAGAGAAAGCCAATCCCTTGGGTGCCCTAACCCGAGCCACATAAGCGCCCTCCTTGGAAATTTGGAATGTAGGACCATGTGAATTGTTTCTATGTCCAAATCATCCCTCATATTTAGAAAATGTTCCCTCCTTAGTCAAAAAGATGCTAATTTTGTTTATGAAAGCTTTCTGCTTTTCTTGGATTTTAAGACTGATTCTCCATAAGGAAACTGTGCTTTCCTTCCAAAAAATTTCATGCTTTTGTCCTTACATATTTTTTGAGTTCTCTAAGTGGAAACTGCACCCTCCCTTTGTAAAAATTTCCTGATTTTACCTCTATCTTCTTTTCTGCTGCTTTTAGGCAATTTCCCTTTATCTCCTTGACTGCTTTTGTCATAGAGTTTCTTATTTTTCACCAAGGCAAGTTGACTTGCCCCAGTGCACCCTATTGACATGGAAATATTTTTTCCATATCATTAAATTACATAATTAATAAAAACAATGAAACAAGATTAAATACATGCCTCAAAATAATTATTAGCAAAATTTTTCCTAGGAAGAATAATTACTATCAATTTGAGCCCCTGGGAATTTCAGCATGGTCAACACTTTTAATGGTCAAATTGAGGTGACATGACAAGATATTTGATTTTTTGTGACACCTACTTTTCCTTAGAGTAGAAAGGAAAATAATCATTCATTCTCACTGTAATATCCTTGATTGATTTTAGGCTGTGACTCCATTGCCCATTGGTTTTTCTTGTTTGTTTGTCTCACCATCTTTAAATATATCAAACACCTGTTCTTATTAGAAATCCAGCCTTCTAACTGCTTGATAAAATCTAAATGAATATGTGAATTTGTTTCTATGACAAAGAGACAGCCCTAAATTTTGGTTTGAAATGGTCACCCATGTGACTTCCTACCACATCCATAGTTAAATTACAAGATGTTAACATCTTGGCATCATTGTCGAGGACTCATCGGTATTATCTCCTTGGGGAAATGACATTGTTTAGCTCAACGACCTGGTTGAGAATTCGATCATAGACACAAATTGGTTGTACATTCTTTGGCAACTCCACACAAATTTGAAGGTGACTCCACTAGGAAATACTGGTAATGAGAAGAAATAATATGAGGATAAACCCTAATTCTGAATCGTTTCAAGAAGTATTCGATTCAGAGATCCTGATTCGAAGGCCCAAGATGCTACAAAGGTTAGTAAAAAATATTTCCTTCCCTGCTGAAGGTGTTATTTATGTTAGTGATATATCTGAACATTGTAATGAGGATTTTAGACTAACCTTCCCTAGAACTAAATCTGAGTCCAACCTCTCTGAATTGGTTTCTCATACCTCTACATTCGATTTTCCCCACATTTCCTTGTCACACTTGACCTCAGATCCCTTAGGTGAGGATTTCAAACACATGCCTGACCCAGAGTGCCCTACACTTACCGCTGATTCAACCCTGCTAAATTCCACCGTCATAAGGAAATCTGCTACCACACCTTTGTCTCCCATTGCTTTCAAGAAAAATAAACCTCCATATTCCATTTTTATAACTCCCCATATTCTTGCAGTTCCTCATAGTATACCCATTTCCATTCCTCCATTATTAGTCTCCCTTATTAACCCTGTTATACCCCCAAGGATGGAAAATAGTTTTTCTCCTCTTCGTCTTCATGTTTCTCTCCATAACCTCCCTTTGGGATACTCTCAAAGGCTCAAACAATTCAATGGTGAGAGGGGTTATTCAGCTGAAGAACACCTGGGATGGTTCTTATATTGGATAGACCTAGAAGAGGTGGACTATAATGATGTCAAGGTCAGATTATTTTCCCAAAGTCTGGCTAGGGAAGCTATAAAATGGTACAAAAACCTCATATACGATTCGATCCTGAGCTATCAAGCCTTTGAATTTGATTTCATGGATAAGTGGGTAGACAAGAAAAACCCTAAACAATATCTCTCTCAATATCATTCCATGAGGAGGAGGGAGAGAAAAAAATTCCAAGAGTTTTCTGACAAGTTTATGAAAGTATATAATTCCATACCTACCCAGTTTAAACATCCCATTGGTTCTACTCAACTCTAATATGTTGAAGCGTTTGATAGTGAATTTACCTTCTGGGTAAGTGAAATAACATCAACCTCCTTGGAAGCTATGATGAAATATGCCAGAGAGGTGGAGGTAAACCTCATGGCTGCAAGAAAGAATAAAAGAGATGAGGGAAAATGGAGAAGGGAGGATGGAGAGAGGACAAGAGAGGAGGGAGGATGGAGAATATATGAGGGAGAGAGAGGAGAAAGAAAAAAGGACAAAGAACCTGAAAAACCCTCTGCATCTAAATCACAGGAAGCTAGAATAGACACAATGCTAAGAACCATGGAAAGAATGATGGAAAGGCTCTCTGTAGATGGTATACCACCTCCCAGGGAGAATCAATAGAAACATAATAGAAATCAAAATGCTAGAAGGCCACAAGATCTCTAGAACAGGAAAAGAGACCAAATAAACCGTCCCAATCCACCTGTCATGCCTCCATTTCAAGAAAACAATGTGTATCATGATGGTGAAACTCAAGGTAAATATGAAATCCATCAGCTGGATATTGACTCTCCCACCACCTTCCTCACCAAAGAAGAACATGAAAATTCTTGTCTTGAGAGGGGAGAGGTTCCCCCAGAGGAGACAGAGAATTTTGGGAGGGGATATCAACTCATTGTTTTGGATGCACATAGACAGATCATCCTAAGAAATAGGGATGTCCCTATTGTGAGAAATAAAGATGTGGCCCAATAAGGCTTCTACCATCAAGCCTAGAGGTGAGATAGCCTCCAAATAAGGCTAAAAAAATGTGCCAGAGCCCGAAGGCAAGGAAAGAAGAGAAGATAATCTGAGGAGTGTTGATCAGGGACAAAATTCCTTCATCATGTAGGCTGAAATTGCCAAAATTAAAATCTCTGTCCCTCTCACTGAATTATTGAAAAGCTATGAATACCACTTCAATATTGCCACAGTATTGAAACCCCCAGGGGAAATCTTTGTTTCTTTAGATAGCCTGAATCTGCAAGATGATAGGCCCACCATCCTATTTGGACCACATGTATATGAGTCTTCCAATGAATAATTTCCCCCTTTCTATGTTATTTTGAACATCCATAATGATATCCTACACAACACCATGCTTGATTCAAGAGCCTCTCACAATCTGATGCCCAACGAATCATGGATAAGCTGGGATTGGAAGTGACCATACCCTACAAATATCTCTTCTCCTTCGATTCTAATAAATTCAAATGATTGGGCTTAATCAAAGACTTGGTCATCTATTTATCCCATATTCCTTCCAAAACCCTTTTCATGGATGTAGTGGTGGATGACATCCCTCCAAAGTTCAGGATGTTGTTGTCAATATCTTGGGCAACCAAACTCAAAGGTTCCCTCTAGATGGACATGGAATATGCCACTATCCTTGTCTTTGGGGTACATAGAAGGATATTCATAGAATAGAAGTTGGAATATATGGTAACCAGTGCTGAAAGGCCACACAATCACCCCATCTATTTGTTGGAAAATGAGATGGGATCTACTATCTTCTTTATTGAAGGAGACGAGGACAGTTCCTATTCCCAGAATGTTGCCTTCGTGCCCACTTAGGAGGCGCTAGAAGGGGTGTGGGAGGTGAGTTTTGATGGATCAACATGTAGAGAAGGGGCATGATTTGGAGTGTGGATGAGATGCCTAGGAGTGTAAGCTTTGAATTATTCACACAATATTTATTTTGACTGGATGAATAATGAAGCAGAATATGAAGCTATGATATTAGTGAATCTAGTATTGAAGGATCTCCAAGTCAAGAGGGTAGTGTTACATGGGGATTCTGAGCTAATAATTAAACAAATGACTGGTGAGTATCAGGAGAGACATCCAAGGATGAGAATATACTGAAATGTTTCCCAAGACCTCATTTAATGCTTTGAATAATGAAGTTTTATCCTGATCCCCAGAGTGAAAAAATATGTAGTTTATTCCTTGGCCACTTCTGCACCAACTTTCAAAGTCCCTATGCACCCTATTGGGAGATATGAAATCAAAGTGAGGGACATACCTTCTATCCCAGATAATGTCAAGAGATGGAAAGTGTTCAAGGATGACAAGTATATTCATGAATTCCTCACTCTCACAGGTCAGTTTGAGGGTCTGAACATTGATGAAAATTATGCACTCCCAGAGTAGTATACTCTCTCCTAGGAACCCTTGTCAAGTTAGGCTGGCGTTCCAAAAGACATACTGTAGGTAGATATTTTAGCCCCTATGGAGCGTACTAAGGTCTATGAAATTGAGGAATCTTGGGATCCATATTTGTACAAAGCCGATGAGCCAGAATAGTATGTGAACAATCTATGTGGCAAGGAGATCCTGCAACTAAGAGGTAACTCTATCCCTAGGGGTCTAGTTCCTTTAGAAAATTTTTTTGATCCCAATGATGTGGCTAAAGACCCTGAACTATTACCAAAATATGAATATGTTGAGGATGTAAATATTGGGACTAAAGAGCAACCCAAGTTCATCAAAATATCAAGAACCCTCTCATTAGAGGCCACACAAAATTACATCTCCCTAATGAAAGAATACTCTGATTTCTTCACTTGGATCTATAGGGATCTCAAGGCCTATGATACTAGCATTATCTAGCATACTATAGCCATAAAGAAAGATGAGATTCCTTTCAAGAAGAAGCTAAGAAGGATAAACCCCAAGCGAGTACCCTTAGTGGAAAAGGAGATCAAGAAGTTGTTTGAGGCCAAAATCACTGTGGCCCTCAGATTCTCATGCTGCATGGAAAATATGGCCCCGATCAGAAAGAAGAACAAAAAGATAAGTATATCTATTGACTTCAAGAACTTGAATATAGTTTCTCTGAAGGATCATTACCCCCTTCCAAAAATGGACTATATCTTGCAGAGAGTAGTGGGTTCATAGAGGATATCCACTCTGGATGGCTTCTCAGGTTATAACCATATTGTGGTGCACCCAGAGGATCAAGAGAAGACAACATTCACCACACCATGGGGCACTTTCATGTATGCTAAAATTCCTTTTGGGATTATGAATGTAGGAGAAAATTTCCAGTGAGATATGGACATATCTTTCCCTGATGAAAACAACAAAATTATGGTCATATATCTAGATGATATCAATGTTTTATCCAAATCAGATGAAGAGCATGTTGCACACCTGCTGAGGATGTTTAGAAAATGTAGGAATTTTTGCATCTCCCTAAATCTAAAAAAAAATCATTCTTTTCTATGAAAGAAGGGAATCTACTGGCCCATATAATCTCTCAAGAAGGCAACATGATAGATCCTAGGAGGGTCGATGTGATCAACGAAATTGAACTCTGTCGGAATAAAGTTGAGGTTCAGTAATTTATAGGAAAGGTAAATATTTTGAGAATATTCATAGCTTCCTTCACTGAAATAGTGAAATATATAACCAAGATGCTAGTAAAAGACCAAGAAATCAAGTGGACTCCTGAAGCCAAACAATTGTTTGAAAGAATAAATAATTCCATAGTTGAATCACTTGAACTTGCAATCCCTGATTTCTCTAAGGATGTCCTCATATTTTACTTTTCCTCAGAACACACAGTAGCAGGGGTACTAGTGGAGAAGAATAACGAAGGCCATGAGAATCCCATTACTTTTTAGAACAAGACCCTAAGAGATGCCCCCCTGAAGTATAATATCCTAGATAAGCGGGCTTATGCTCGGGTGCAAGCTTTAAATGATTTCTGAGTGTACACCCTGCATTTCCACATCATTTCTCACATTTCCACCAGTGCTGTAAAGGATATTCTGATTCAAATGGACCCTGAGGGATGAAAGGTGAAGTGGATAGTAGTCCTACTTGAGTATGACCTAGAAATCAAGCCTACAAATCTCATTAAATTCCAAGGACTATACAAGCTCATGGCTGAGTCCAATTGCGATGCTATCAACTTGCACATGATTGTTGAATTGTTAGCAGAAGACAAAAATCCCTAGGGACAACTAGGTCCCCCAGTAGGTGTGAATTTTCTGTCATCCCTGTGGTACACTGATATCATTTTTGTCTTACAGCATTTGCAAGCTCCACAGGGCATGGATAAAACAAGGGCCAGATTCCTAAAATAGAAAGCAACGAGGTTTTGTATCCTAAATGAGAATTTATATTGGAAAGAGCCAGGAGGAGTTTTACTGAACTGCGTGGATGAACAGGAGGCCAAGAGACTCATTGAAGAGTTGCATGTATGGGAATGTGGGGGGCATCACTAATGGAAAACCACGGTAAAAATATCATGAGATAAGGATTCTATTGGCCTACAATATTCTATGATACTCATAAGAAGGTGGTTTCCTACCATAAATGTCAGATTTTTGAAGGTAGAAGGAATTTGTTGCCATTTCCTTTGAATCCTATTCAGGTTGAATCCGATTTCTAGAAATGGGGGATATATTTTATTGGAGAAATGAATCCATCCTCCTAAGGGAAACACAGGTGGATCCTCACTGCTACTAAATACTTCACGAAATGGATCGAGGCCATCCCCACAAGACAAGCTACTGAAACAGTGATCATGCAGTTTCTGGAGAAGCATATTCTGTCAAGGTTTGGACTCCCCGGGAATATAAAAACTGATAATGTTGCATATTTTAAGTCGAATAATATGATTGCTTTTTGTTTCAAATACCAAATACAATTGGGTAATTCCACAACATATTACCCGCAAGGAAATGGGTTGAAATAATCCTCAAACAAGAGTATTACGAGGATCATAAAAAATATGCTACAGAGCAATAAGAAATCTTCTCACACAAATCTAACCCATGATTTGTGGGATGACAAAATTAGTGTGAAAAAATCTATTGGCACTTCACCATTCCAATTGGTCTATGGATTAGAGGTAATCTTTCTTACATCCCTGATATTTCCATTGATGATATTGTTGCAAGAAGAAGATGCTGAAACCCACACAACCTAGAGAAGGATGTATCAATTGGTTAAGCTACAACAACAAAGGAAGCATATTTTTTATAGAACTCAAAAATTTGAGGACAAGATGAAAGAGAGTTTTGAAAGAAGAACTGCACCTGATGATTTCTAGATAGGGGATGTAGTGTTGCAATGGGATGCATCTCATGAGGAGAATGGTAAACATGGAAATTTTGATCACCTGTGGAAAGGCCCATATAAAATTGCAGCCTTCAGAGGAAATAATGCTTATGTATTGGAAGAAATGGAGGGTCGATTGGAATCTGGAGCTCCTGTAAATGGGAGGCTCCTCAAAATATGCTTTTTGTGCGTAATCTCAGTTTAATTTCACTATCTATACCATTTTTGTTTTAACATTGCATGTGTGGATAGCTCTCTGGAAGACTTAAATCCTGAGGTGAAGGAAGTAAGGTCCCAAAGAGAAGCCGTTATTTGTTTTTTTAAATTTTTACGCAACTTTAAAGTTACAGGCACTAGGGAAAATTTTGAAGGTTCAAAGAAATATTGGGACCATCCCAATGGATAAGGAACTTGTTCTACATATTTCTTTGCTACCTCACAGGGAGGATAACATCCCCAACTTGAAGTCATTGTTAGCACCAGTGCTAAATTTTGAAAATATTTTGCAGGTATGTTAGCGCCATCCTGGATCGAACAATTGGTAGGGGAGTAGGCCAATCAAAGGAGGAACAAGGTCGAAAAATTCCTTGTCATAGGATCATGAAGGACATCACGAGGTTCTACATCTTATGTAGTGGTAAAAAATGAACAACGCAGATTACTCAGCAGTGAAAATAAACCGTTTCTAATGATTTCACTGAGTAAAGTTTGTGCGGAGACATAAGTTGTGAGGGATCATGAAATGTGTTACACCCTTCAAGTTTCCATGGTCACAATATAAGGGTGTCAAATATCTACAGTTGAAAATAATTTCACGGTGAGAAATTGCATGGAAGATAATCCAAGACGAGGCTATGAAATCTAGTAGGGTCCTCATGATTGAACGACCACAATCCTGGGTAGGCCAGATTCATGGACATGATGTGTTTTCATGGGTTGTAGAGAAATGTTGGTATACCCCACATCAATGGGAGATAGAGATATGGAAGGGATCTGATCATCAGTTAAGAGTGGATTTTGTGGCGGCCACTTTTACAAAAGATAAGCCATGTTGGGGCCATGAAATCCCATAGGACCCCACACTTAGGATGTCATAGATCCTTGCATAGGTTTGATTTATGGATCAAAGGAATTTGACAAGGAGAAGATGCACATAGGTTAACAAGATGGGGCACTACAAAGGTTTGTAGGACCCGCACAATTGAATGAGAAAGATCTAGTGGGGATCTAATCGACAGTCTGGGTTGATTTCGCAAGCACAAGGTGCATGAGGGATAACAAGACAGAGGGTCATGAATTCATGCAGGGGCTGCAACATTTAACGATTGACATTTGTTGTAGGATAAATCTATGGCTGTGGTTTATTTCACACAGCTAAAGGTGTTAGGAGGAAAGGGATCAGTGTAGGTGTGAAGTGAAGTTGGGGCACAAAAAAGATTCAATAATGCATGTTGGCCCAGGAAAGGGGCATAAGAAGGAATTTCATGTGCACAACCAAGTAAAATGTGTTCTACACATGATAGAAGTAAAGGAATATTGCAAAGGATGAAAAGGGCCCACAAAGGTAGAAAGAGAGGTGCACGACAAAGGAAAGGCAAGCGTGAAAGCGTGGAAGGGGAAAATGGATGGAAAATGACATATGCAGAATCTAGATCATGGCCATATATGATGGTGTAAGCCTACAGCTACACACATATGAGAAGATATTTGTAATTCAGGGCAATAGTGCTTCGTGTCAAGTCATGATCACCATAGCTGTAACTAGAGGGGTGGCTGATGGTGACGACTAATAGATTGTCGGTATGCAGGTGGCCCTGTGTGGCCATGTAAATTAGTATAAATAGGAGGGATGCAATGGTTAGAAGGTTGGTCTGTAAGGTTTTTGTTGATCCCTGTTCAGTTTTCAGTAGTATTTTTCTATTCAATGGTAATCCATGGAGGGGGATGCTGGTTTTGTTGTAATGTCATAATGATCAAAAAAGGAGTAGACTCAAGAAGATTATGGTAGCATTAGAGGGGTTGTTGAGCCATGTATCTGAATGCAGTGTGAGAATACCACTAAGAGTAGGAGTAGAGTAGAAGAGTGAACCAAAGAGCATGAGAACTATAAGTATGAACTTAAAGACATATCTCAAGATCAGTGTGCATCTCATAGACTACAAGGTGCTATATCCTTTCTCATCCTAGATGAAGAGCATCTTGGTGGGTTTTCCCAGATGGGTTTCCATGTTTTTTCTTATGTCTGAATGAATGGTTGATGTGGTGAATGTTTATGTGATTGTTTACTAGTTACCTTCCGTATAATGTTAAATGTAATTCAGTCTCTGTTAGTTTCTTGCAATTGGTAAATGGATGAACATAATGCATTGTTGAATTGAAATTGTATATATATCATTCTATATGATTTCTGTTATGAATCCTGACTTAATTCGTAGAGTCGATTGATGTGAATCAACTGCACTGCACGAGTTGCGCTAGCTACGAGGTGGAAAGGAAAGTTAGGTCATGTGTAATGACATATGGTTGTGCTTGGTCGTGTAGAATTGAATCCTCTGTCCAGGCATCCTACTTCCTTTGTTGAGCTCCTTGGCTATGAGCCAAGGGACTATACTTCCTCGACAATCGCAAAAACATGGTTCCGGTGGTTACCCATCTATGAGACATCTCAGGTGAAACTACACCTACTTCGTAAGTGTTGCTAATGGGGCTTTCTCTATCAGGCCAGTATATTGGGTAGTCGTGAGACCATCAGGCTGCGTAGAACCTAGGTTGCACAAGTGGGGAAAATTGGCCAACAAATGGTTTCATTGCTAGGACCTCTTGATTAAATCGGGGAGATGTTGTGACACCCAACAAAGGAAGAGATAGAATATTGGTTGGATGCTAAAATGCTAGTGTTCATGCAAGCAGAATGCGCAGGAACACAGTTAAGTGTAGAAATATGGTTAGATGAATATATATAATCTGATATTCACAAGATCTTCTTTGCTAATTTTCCTGTTCTACTACATGAATGGTTAGTAGGATTGGCATCTAGGCGAACCAATTTCCAGACAAGGGATATTAGTGAGTGGAGTGACCAACTGGTTCAGGAGGTAACCAGTGTAAGTAACTATGTCTCTAGAGCAGTTGATTTTTGGGTTGATAGTATATTGCAAGGGTATACTATTGAGTTTGCAGTAGATAGTATAACTTTGTATAGTGAAGCTGAAATAAATTTCTTCCAAGGACCACAAAGGAGATACTTGTTGACTATAAGTACATGGATAAAATTACTTGCTTATGAGAAGGGTATTTTGCACTTGGATAGTTGAGCCATGTGTCTTGGAGGGGGCTATGTCGCTAACAAATGGGTAAGAACATGGGGAAGAGTGCATGGAGATTTTCTCTAGAAGAACAGAACCTGAACTCAAGTTTGGAGTCCTAAGGAGTGGGAAATGATTCAGATCAGGAAAGAGGAGTAAAACCGAAAGGGGCCGATGGGATCCTAGTTTATTCGAAGGAAGCAAACATGAACTTTAGTCATGTGAAGAAGAAGGGTCTTACGATGAAGAGGAGGACTAAAGACCAATATTGGAAGGACCTAAAGATTTAGAGAGCTCTGATGAGACCTCAGGGTCAGAGCACAATTAGATAACACCCTCGATATCACCTGAGACAAGATATAGAGTCTCATACCCTGAAAGGACCTCTAATATGAATAGAACTAGCCCTATAACTAGTGCTCAAGAAGGTGCAAATCAGTTAAACCCTGTCTCAGAAATCCTGAATTCCAACCCAATGGCTACGATAGACGTCTGGTTACCTACATTTAATGGAAATGGAATGGAAGACCCCAAAAAACATGAATCCATGGCGCTCACATCAAGAAAGCGTAGATGATCATGAACTTAAGGGGTCACGTCCTGGACTGGTTCATGAAATTTTGTGCCACACCAACTGGAACACCACATAAGACCCTTGAGGAAATTCGAGTTGTAATGATCTCTGAGTTCAGGAAACCCAAATCAAAGTCATAATGTATTACTGAGATTAAGGAGATTAAATAGGCTCTAGCAGAAACTATGTGGGATTTTGATCAATGATTCAAGACGTTGATGTAAGCTTCCAAATGTTTGATGTACAGCATAAGGAGTGGTCTATTGCTGCTCTACTACCACACATCCATGGGCTGTTGATACATCAAAATATTGATTTGTAGATAGAAGCACTGGAGTTGGCGATGAAGCTAGAGGTCTCGCCTATTGGTGACGGTGCCACATGAATGGTACAAATTCAGTCACAGCTAGCCAACCTCACAATACAACTTCAAAGATATCAAGAAGGGCAAAGAAGCAAAAGAGGACTTGTTGTGTGCAAAATATAGAACAAACAGACACACCAACGATAACTGTCTTACCTTCATGAATTATGTCGCATCTGGTGCACCTAACCCATTAAACACCAAGGGTTACCATGGTGTCACATATGCTAGTCAAGAGGCCACCATGACGAAGAATGTATATACTTGCAAAACTTTGTAAGTACCCCTGCAAACTTATTCTGTAAATTTTGTAAATCCGTAGGACATGAGGAAAAATACTGTAGAGCATACCAGCTCTTGAAAGAAAAAATAGTTTATATGTACTTAATGAAAAATGAGGGGTTCCCTTAGGTTTAATAGGCGCAAGCCTTGTATCAACTTGCACAGTTCCTAGCTAATCAGTACCAACAGTCGTATGTGCTTCAGTAGTCGTATGCGCAACAAAACCCCTATCAGCAAAAATACCAGTAGAACCAGTACCCATCGTAGCAACTACACCCTCAAGGAAGGGGTGGCAAAAAATTTAGAGGACGAGGTGGCAGAGGAGGATTTTGTAGGGGGACAGGTCCAATGAAATGCTATAACTGTGGAAAACTAGTTCACTTTTCTATATATTGTTTAGATCCTACAAGAACATGCTCATATTGTAAGAGACAAGACCATAATGTTGAACAATGTCCTCAGCTGATCACAAAGTGGCAAGCAAGGACCGTTGCCGCACCCAACCCCCCACCAAACCCAAACCCAAACCTGAATGCAAATGCAAATGTTCAGATGATAATGGATGAACTGTGACACCTAAACATTGCTGTCGTAACTAGAGGAGGTGCGACAACTGGATTAGAACAAGATAACCCGCAAGAATAACCGCAGCCACAAGTGAGGCCGACAGCGTAGAAAAAGGAATCATCGACTGGCCAGAAACAAAAATAAATACTCTAGGATGTGAAATCAAACTTCATAAGACCTGACATATGATCAAATTCGATAGAAGTCAAGGACATGCTTGAACGGTTCCAACACCTATTGCAAAAGAAGGCTTCACCTCAGGTTAGTAAGTTGAGACCTCTTCTATCAAGTTGTTTGATACTAATCCAAGATAAAGATGCTATTGTAGAGCTACAAGAAATAATAGATGAGATCCCTATAGGGCCATAAATTGAGAAGAAGGTTAATCAAGTGCGACAGAAATGTAAGACTAGCCGTGAATTGAGAATGAATGCATAGATAGGTGTTTATGACATGGACTATATCATCTTGTTGATGTAATTGTAACTTCAGAATGTATTCATCCATATATCTTATGTATTGTACCCCAATTTTTATTTTGGGATGTGTCTGTAATGTAATTGAGTCATGTCATACCCCGATGTTTATTTCGGGAAGTTTCTCTAATGTAATAAGTCATGTCAAGTCATTATGGGTAACCCTCCTATTGGTCAAGGGTTAAAGTCCCCGCAGTTGTGGGGCCCTAGGGTTATTAGACTATCCTAGAGAATTCAACCCTAGGTGAGTCATTGTAAGTTGGGGCAATAGTCCCCACCATTTTGTTAAGGATTAACCTCCTTGTTGGTCAGAGGAGGCAAAGTCCCCACAAGTTGTGGGGCACTAGGGTTATTAGACACTCCTAGAGATGTTGGCTCTAGTAAGTAATTGTTAAGTGAGGTCGACATGTTGGAGTGGGTTTCAAGTGAATGGAAGAATATAAATAGAAAGTGATCCTCTCTATTTATCACACATACACTCACTCATTGGGGCCCATCAGTGAGACAGAAGACACTGGGATCAGAGAGAGAGACTGCCGCTGTCGGGAGATCGTCCTTATATTTTTAGGTTTTACTTTTGGTGCTGATTCTATCTCTGAGTAATTTGTAGGATTTTCTCCATTTATGGTTTCCCCGAGGATAAACACTGTGTTCATTATCTCTTGTGTTTGATTGCTGTGCTTGTTATTCTCTAAGTTAAAGATCCTAATGTAATGCTAGCTTAAATGATAAAAATCTAACATGGTATCAGAGCTAACATAAGAAGAAGAAATTGTGCAGCAATAGAAGCTAGGGCTTCTTAATGTTTGGGTCTCTCTCCACAATGCATCAGTAAAATTATGATAGGTCGACTCTCCATTGAAGGGCACATCTTTCTGTCGAAGTGGAATTCCATTCCGAGCATTTTCAGTTTTGGTGCGGGAAATTAGGGCTTCTTGCAGAAGATGAATTCTTGAGTGAGCCTGGCATAGGATTTCTCTCCTCATCAAAATAGAATTTTAGAGACCTGGGTCAATATTTTTGGTTGGTTGAAACTCCGGGAAATTCAAACCCTAGTTTGACCCTGAGCTAGAAAAAACCCTAAATATTAAAACCGCTAAGTTTTCGTACATTCGCTGTATCCTGAGATTAGAGAAGGATTAGGAGCTGAAAATTTCAGAGGCCGAAGATACAATCCTAATTTACATTTTTTCTAAAATTTATCCTCATATTCTCTATATTATGGAATATATGATCCCTCCAAGTTAGGGTTCCATCCTCTTCCAGAATTCATCCCTAAACAGGTCACATAAGGAGAATTTCTATATCTTGGGATACAGAGCTCCAAATGAAATTCCTAACGATGTTACAGAAAACACATGAAATTTAATTTCTTTGGTATAATTTTTAGACTCAGAAGATGAACTAGTGACATGTGGAAGTCCGTACAACTTCACTGTTCTGAACAGTCCTGTAACAGGTCACCTTGGGAAAATGATCATAAGTCCCAATTGGTGCAACCAATTTTGATGAAACATGTGGTGTTGGATCAGGGACATATGTGGATACCTTAGTGATAAGTATCAGACATATAGGAGTAGTAATTTCAGAGATACCGCAGGAACAGTAATAGGAATTTCTGTAGAAGAAATTGGAAAAGTAGGGCTTCCTGTTCCGGAAGCTTCCCTCGACATTTTTTAGAAAAGGAGTACATTGGATAGCTCAAATTGAAGAGATTTATATTTATATCCAATCCAATATGAAAGATTCCAAGTTTTTAAAATTAGGGTTTCTCTTACAAACCCTAGATCAGCCACCTCCGAAACTAGGGCAGACACCTCAAATCGAAAAGATCTAATCTTTTTCTATTTGCATTTGAGGTTCTCATTTCAAAGTGATATATCACATTAGCTTGATGATAATATTTGTGAAGTTGAAAAATTCCAAGAATGGAAGTATTTGATCTCTCTGAAAAAAATGAATTGGACACCTACATGAGTAAAAGAGGTTCCAGTTCCAGAGGGAGATGAGGCTAAAAGCCTTACACTAGAAGAACTTGGTCAAGGCCAAGAATATCATTGTTGATTCAATAATGGATCACACTATACCACAAGTGTCTTCCCTAAAGACACTGAAGATGTTTGATTCCTTAACCAATCTATTTTAAGGGAAGAACATAAATCAGAATATGACCTTAAGAAACCAGTTGAAGAATGTGAAGATCAAGAATGTAGAGACCATACAGTCATCTCTCAAATAAAATAACAACTTGTAGTAGTAAAAGAAGAAGTGGACAATGCATAAGTGGTGACAACCACCTTGAATGGCCTCCCATGATCATGGGATTCATTTGACATGCAAGGAATGTGTGCCAAAAGGAAGTGATTACTTTTAGCAGACTCTGGGAAGAGCACACATAATAAGAGAAGAGAAGATGGGAGCAACTGAATATCAATTTCTCACCATCCAAATAAGATCCCTCAACCAATGAGGAATATGAAGAACTCAACTGTTGAAGAACCTCTTATCCACCTTAGCATTTGGATAAGAAACAAAGCTATTATGAATGAAGAAGATGATGAAGCTGAAGGCTCAAGAAGGATTCTACCCACGAAACAAATAAAGATAAGTATTCAATTTTCATTTCATGATATTGTTTTTGTTATGCATTTGTTTATATTCAGTTAATGTAATATGCATGATAGAATGTTTGCATTAATGGCAGTTTACTACTAATATGCATGTGATGGGTAAGTAGCTCATGGTGCTATACAAATCTCCATTGCTACTTATCTAGAATGAAACCTCTTTGCTGACATATTGGATTAGTGCACAATCTCAATGTTGTCCTGGTAGAGATGGAAGGAATCTAGAAAAGGTTCCGTGAGATATGGATGAATGTTGCATTGGCTAAAGTAGTTGCATGATCATATATTTATGCATAAGAATTTTCCAGTATGAATATTCCTTATGAAATGTTTCTAACCATACAAATTCATTTGACTTGTAGGAAAGATTGCATACATAATCGGCTACAAGCAAAAAAGGATGAGACTTGTTTTGAAGAACAAGTGACGACATTACAAAATGAAAAAATAATATGATGAATGCAGTGACATAATTGATGCAGAACCTTCCAAGAACAAAGGGAATATTAGTTCAAGAAGAATGATGTCTAGGATGTAGTATCGATACGTGAAGGAAAGTTCGTAGTTCCATCATGTAGTAGATGGAAACATTGTGGGATACAAGGCAAGATTCGTAGCATGAGTCATGGACTACGAACAGACATTTGTATCCACTGCAAGTGAATACATATGACAGGCAGAATCATGTGTGGAGATGAAAGAAGCCCTTGTACGATTTGTTAGTTTTTCATCATATAAGCTAGCATTATGATCTTAGGATCTTTTCACTGAGAGAATAACAAGCACAATAATAAAACATGAACACAACACAAGAGACAAGAGACACAAAGAGTTTTCCTTAGGGAAACCATAAAGGAGAAAACCCCACAACTTCCTCAGAGAAATAATCAGCACCAAAACAGTAAAATCCCAAAACAGTAAGATGATCTCCCAACAACAGCCATCTCTCTCTCACACACCGAGAGAGATTCTCCACTCTCACTCATGCACCCCAATGAGTGAGTGTATGTGTTGCAAGTGAGATAAATAGAGAGGCTCACTCTCTATTTATATTCTTTTGTTCACTTGAGGTAAACTCCAACATGTTGGCCTCACTTAACAATTACTTACTAGAGCTGACATCTCTAGGAGTGTCTAATAACCCTAGTGCCCCACTACTTTTGGGGACTTTTCCTCCTCCAACTAATAGGAGGGTAACAAAATGGTGGGGACTATTTCCTTGACTTACAATGACTCACCTAGGGTCGAATTCACTAGGATAGTCTAATAACCCAAGGGTCCCATAATTGTGGGGACTTTAACCCTTGACTAATAGGAGGGTTACCCATAGTGACTTGACATGAATTTCTCATTATAGAAACTTATCAGAATAAACATCGGGGTATGACATGACTCAATTACATTACAATACATCCTGGAATAAAAATCGGGTTACAATACATAAGAAATATGGATGAATACATTCTGAAGTTACAATTACATCAACACTCCCTCTTAACTAGGAAGGTATTCTCTCGACATAATTTATCAAGACAAGTCTTCTTCTCTGTATCATCTGGGTCATTGTCATCTTCAGATAATCTTCATATTCAAGTAATCTTCATCTATAAGTCATATTCATTTGGATCTGGATCATCACTTGATCTGGATCATCATCACTGAATCTAGATCATCACTCGATCTGGATCATCATTCACTGGATCTATATCATCACTCGATCTAGATCATTATCACTGGATCTGGATCATTGCTCGATCTGGATCATCATCACTGGACTGGATCTGGATCATCAATCGATCTAGATCATCATCACTAGACTGGATCTGGATCATCACTCGATCTAGATCATCATCACTAGACTGGATCTGGATCATCACTCGATCTGGATCATCATCACTGGACTAGATCTGGATCATCACTCAATCTGGATCATCAATGCTAGATCTGGATCATCACTCAATCTAGATATCTCAGAGTCATCACTCGATCTGGATCATCACTATTGGATCTAGATCATCACTCGATCTGGATCTCTAGATTCATCATACTGGATCTAGATCATAGCTCGATCTGGATCATCATGAGGCATCATCACTGGATCTAGATCATCTCTCGATCTAGATCATCATGAGGCATCATCACTGGATCTGGATCATCTCTCGATCTGGATCATCCCTGGTGCTATCTCATGATTCTTCTCATCACAGGATATTATACAGAGCCAGCCCTTTTTCATGCTAGTTGTAGGCCTAGCCATCATGTAGTTCTTCACCCAGCACTTACATCTGACCTACTCATCAGAAAGGCATGCCTAGCACTCACATCTGATCATGTAGGAACCAATCCTATAATCATATCAGAAAGGCCCAGCACTCACATTCACCAGCATGGTAGGCACATCTACTACCATTTGTGAAATGGCTCTGCACTCACATCCATCAGTATGATCGGCACATCTAGTATCATCTGAGGAAAGGCACTGCACTCACATCCATCAGCATGGTAGGCACATCTGCTACCATCTGAGGAAAGGAACTGCACTGACATCTACCAACATGGTAGGCACATCTACTACCATCTGTGGAAAGGCACTGCACTCACATCCACCAACATGATAGGGACATCTACTATCATCTGTGGAAAGCTACTAACTTACAATCACCAGCATGATAGGCACATCTACTATCATCTGTGAAAAGGAACAGCACTCACATCCATCCAGGCAGGAACACATCCTGCTCATAATGATGGAAGGGCTTGCACTCATATCTGATCTTGTAGGAACCAATCCTATAGTCATTTCAGAATGGCCCCCAGTCCTCGACTAAGCTACCTGGTAACTGACCAGATGCCTCCATTCTCAGAATGGTAGTTGCACTTATATCCGACCTGCTCATCAGAATGGCCAACACTCACATCTAACATGGAAGAAATATAATCCTTTAGCCCTGACAGAATGGTTCATCCCTTACATCTGATCAAGTGGGAACACATCCCTCTATCACATCAGAATGGCTATGGATCTCAGCACTCATATCTGACATGGAAGGAACTGAATCCTCTCACCATGAAATAATGGCTCAGCCCTTACATCTAACCTGCTCATCAGAATGGATTTGGGACTCATCACTTTCCCTTAGAGGAAACCTCGATCTGGAGAACACCAAGCTTCTCCCTGAAGTACTCGAACTTCAGCCTAGCCAATGGCTTCTTCAATACATCAGCTATCTGTTCCTCCGTCGCGACATATTGGAGTTTCACTGCTCCTCTCTGCACCATATCCCTGATATAGTGGTACTTGATCTCGATATGCTTCGAATTGTCATGGAACAATGGATTCTCTGACAACTTCATGCAACTCTGATTTTCATAATGTATACAAGTAACATCCATCTGGAGATCAAATATATCGGACAATAGCTTTCGCAGCCATACTGCCTCACAACTAGTTGAACAAGCTGCGACATACTCTGCTTCAACTATACTTAGTGCCACACAGGATTGCTTCCTACTAAACCAAGAGATCACACATAATACCATACTGAAGCAACACCCTGAAGTGTTCTTCCTATCAATGGCATTACCTACCCAATCTGAATCAACATAACCCTCCAGGTTAATGTTTTGATTCATATCATACTTGATCCCATAATCAATTGTACCCTTCAGGTACCTCAGAATATGTTTTGTAGCAGTCAAGTGAACATGTCTCGGACCTGTTAGAAACTGACTCAAGGTGTTCACAGCAAAGCAAATGTCTGGTCTTGTGTTTTTCAAGTAAATCAATGACCCAATCATATGACGGTACATCATAGCATGAACCAACTCTGATGAAGCATCACTCAATAGCTTCAGGTTCAATGCCATAGGTGTGGCCATAGCCTTGCAGTCCATCATCCCAAACCTCTTCAGGATCTCTACTACATACTTCCCTTGTCCAAGAAAGATTCCATCTGTACTCTACCACACCTCCATACCTAGAAAGTAATGCATCATCCCCAAGTCCTTCATTTCGAACTCAACATCAAGCTTTCTCTTTGTATCAACAATCAACCCATCTGTATCTATCAGAAATAGACCATCTACATATAGTAGGAGCATCACTAGGTTTCCATCTTCAACCTTGTAGTAAAGGTTGGAATCTGCTTTACTCTTGGTAAATCCCAAACTGGATAGAAAGCTATCAATTCTGTCGTACTACATCGAACCTCAGGATCTTCTGTAGTCACTCCCTCTGAAGTGAAGCATCATACTCCCTCTGTCTTTTGTACTCTATGCACTGAAATATTCTGTACCGGAGTGACAAGTAGTATCCATCTAGGATCATTGTATACCAATATCCTCTATTTTGAACTTTTTCAAAAGTTCTTCTCACATCCATCTGTGAGCTTGTCATCCTTTATCAACCTTGTAGCAAAGGTTAAGATAGTCATCAAGCTCATCATGTATGTGTTATCCCATGGGTGTCTTCTGAACTCGTCCAAGGCCTTCTTTCATTTGCACACATGATTATGCATGTCATGTGACTTCACTTCCAGTGGCTGCAAATATCTCTTCTTAGTTTTTGTCTTCTTTTCGTGAGAAGCCTCGTGCTACGAATCTTGCTTTGTATCCCACGATGTTTCCATCTACTGCATGATGGAACTACGAACTTCTCTTCAGGTCTCGATACTGCATCTTGGACATCATTCTTCTTGAACTGGTCTTCTTGGTTACTTCTTCATAGTTGGAATATTCTGCATCAATGATGTCACTGCATTCATCATATTATTCTTCATCTTGAACTGTCGTCACTTGTTCTTCAGAACAAGTTTCATCCTTCTTTGCTTGTAGGCAATTATGTATGTGATATTTCCTACAAGTCAAATGCATTTGTATGGTTAGAACATTTCATAAGGAATATTAATACTGGAAAATACTTATGCATAAATATATGATCATGCAACTACTTTAGCCAATACAACCTTCATCCATATCTCACTGAAACTTTCTAGATGCCTTCCATCTCTACCAGGACAACATTGTGATTGTGCACTAATCCAATATGTCAGCAAAGAGGTTTCATTCTAGATAAGTAGCAATGGAGAGTTGTATAGCACCATGAGCTACTTACCCATCACATGCATATTAGTAGTATACTGTCGTTAATGCAAATATCCTATAATGCATAATACATCAACTAAATATAAACAAAACAATGAAATGACAATTGAATACTTATCTTTATTTGATTCGTGGGTATACTCCTTCTTGAGCCTTCAGCTTCATCGTCTTCTTCATTCATGATAGCATCATTTCTTATCCAAATGATAATGTGGATAAGAATTTCTTCAAGAGTTGAGATCTTCATATTCCTCATCGATTGAGGGATCTTCTTTGGAAGGTGAGAGCTTGATCTTCAATTGCTCCAATCTTATCTTCTCTTCTTATAGGTAGAGCTTCTTCTTCTTCCCAAAGTCTGCTGAAAGTAATCACTTCCTTCTAGCACACATTCCTTGCATGAATGAATCCCATGATCCTGGGAGGCCATTTAAGGTGGTCATCACCACTTCTACATTCTTCACTTCTTCTTTTACCGCTTCAAGTTGTTCTTTGATTTGAGATACCCTTATGACTGCATGGTCTTTGCATTCTGGATCTTCACTTCCTTCAACTGGTTTCTTAAGGTCATCTTCTGATGTATGTTCTTCCCTTCAAATATCTTGGTCAAGGAATCAAACATATTCAGTGTATTTAGGGAAGACACTTGTGGTACAAGTTGATCCGTGACTGAATCAACCATGATCTTCTTGTGAAAGGCTTCTAGCCTCATCTCCCTCTGGAACTGGAACCTCTATACTCATGTAGGTGTCCAATCCATTTTATTCAGAGAGATCATATACTTCTATGCTTGGAAGTTGTCAACTTCACCAAGCTTATCATCAAGCTGATGTGATAGATCACTTTGAAATGAGAACCTCAAATGAAAATAGCAAAGGATTAGATCTTACCGATTTGAGGTGTCCGTCCTGGTTTCGGAGCTGGCTGATCTAGGGTTTGTCACAGAAACCATAATTTTCAAAACTTGGAATCTTTCAGATATTATTGTATAGACATATATATCTCTTCAAATTGAGCTCTCCAATGTACTCCTTTTATGAAAACAGTGGAGGGAAGCTCCTGGAACAGGAAGCCCTAGTTTTCCAATTTCTTTTGTAGAAATTCCTGTAACGTTTTCTATGATATCTTCAAAATTCCTGCTCCTCTGTGTCTGAAATTTTGTATGGAGGTAACCTCGCATGTCCCTGATCCAAAACCGTAGGTTTCATCAAAATTGGTTTCACCATTTTGGATTTATGATCCTTTTCCCAAGGTGACCTGTTACAGGACTGTTCAGAACAACGAAGTTGTACGGAATGCCACGTGTTACTGGTTCATCTTCTGAGTCTGATATTAGAAAAAATAAAAGTAGAGTCAGTGAAATTTTTGGAACATATTCAGGAATTCCATTTGGACCTCTGTATCCCAAGATATTGTAATTCTCCCCAGGTATCTTGTTTAGGGATGAATTCTAGAAGATGATGGAACCCTAACTTGGATGGATCATATCTCCTAGAATATAGAGAATATGACACGGAATTTTGGAAAAAATGTAAATCAGGATTTTATATGTTTCCCCTGCAATTTTCAGCTTTCGAGACTGTGCCAATCTTGGAATATATAGAATGTACTAAAACTTAGCAGTTTTAGTATTTAGGGTTTTTCCTAGCTCGGGGTCAAACTAGGGTTTGACTTTCCCAGAGTTTCACCCAACCAAATTTCTTGATAAAGGTCTCTAAACTTTGGTTTTGATGAGGAGAACAATCCTATGCTGGTCTCACTCAAAAATTCCTCTTCTATAGAAAGCCCTAATTTTTGCATCGAGAACTAAAAATGCTTGGAATCGAATTCCGCTTCGATAGAAAGATGCGCCCTTCAATGGAGAGTCAGCCTAGAATACTTTTGCTGATGGATTGTGGAGAGAGACCCAAAAAGTAAGAAGCCATAGATTATGTAGCTACACAATTTCTTATTCTCAGGTTAGCTCTGATACCATGTTATTTTTTCATCATATAAGCTAGTATTATGATCTTAGGATCTTTTCACTGAGAGAATAACAAGCACAACAAAAAAACATAAACACAACACAAGAGACAAGAGACACAAAGAGTTTTCCTTGGGGAAACCATAAAGGAGAAAACCCCACAAATTCCTTAGAGATAGAATCAGCACCAAAATAGTAAAATCCCAAAATAGTAAGATGATCTCCCAACAACGAATGTCTCTCTCTCTCTCTCTCACTAATAGAGCTTCTCCTCTCTCACTCATGCGCCCCAATGAGTGAGTGTGTGTGTTGCAAGTGAGATAAATAGAGAGGCTCACTCTATATTTATATTCTTTCATTCACTTGAAGTGCACTCCAACATGTTGGCCTCACTTAAAAATTACTTACTAGAGCCGACATCTCTAGGAGTGTCTAATAAACCTAGTGCCCCACCACTTGTGGGGACTTTGCCTCCTCCGACTAATAGGAGGGTAACACAATGGTGGGGACTATTGCCATGACTTACAATGACTCACCTAGGGTCAACTTCACTAGGATAGTCTAATAACCCAAGGGCCCCATAATTGTGGGGACTTTAACCCTTGACCAATAGGAGGGTTACCCACAATGACTTGACATGATTTTCTCATTATAGAAACTTCCCGGAATAAACATCGGGGTATGACATGACTCAATTACATTACAATACATCCTGGAATAAAAATCGGGTTACAATACATAATAAATATGGATGAATACATTCCGAAGTTACAATTACATCAACACGAGCTTAGAAGACACCCGTGGGATAACACATACATGAGGAGCTTGATGAAGATCTGAACCTTTTCTACAAGGTTGATAAAGGATGACAATCTCACAGATGGGTGCAAGAAGAACTTTTGAAAAGGTTCAAGATAGAGGATCTTGGTATCCAGTGATCCTAGATGGATATATAGAAGATTAGTAGCATAGGAAGCTACTTGTCACTCCAGTACAGAATGTTTCAGTGCATAGCGTACGGAAGACAGAGGGAGTATGATGCTTCAAAGGGAGTGACTGTAGAAGATCCTAAGGTTCGACATGGTATGACAGGATGGACAGATTACTAATGAATCTAGGATTTACCGAGAGTAAAGTGGATTCCAACCTTTGCATCAAGGTTGAAGGTGGAAGACCAGTGATGCTCCTAATATGTGTCGATGCACTACGTTCTATGCATGGAGGTGTGGACAAGGGAAGTATGCAGTAGAGATACCGAAGAGGTTCAGGATGATAGACTGTATGACAACACCTATGGCATCAATCCTGAATCTATTAAGTGTTGCTTCATCAGAGTCAGTTGATGCCACGATGTATCATCATATGATTTGGTCCTTGATGCAACTGACAGATACAAGACTAGATACTTGCTTTGTTGTGAACACATTGAGACATGTTCACTTGATGGCTACAAGTATGATATGAATCAGAAGATTAACCTGGAAGGTTATATGGATTCAGATTGGGTAGTGCCATTGATATGAAGAGCACTTTGGGGTGCTTCTTTAGTATGAGATCATGTGTGATCTCTTGGTTGATAGGATGGAGTCCTGCATGGCACTGAGTACAGTCGAGGCAAAAGATGTTGCCACTTGCTATTTGGGAGGTAGTATGTTTCCTTTGAAAACTACTATTTGATTTGCTTGATCTGACTTGCATTTTTGGTATGATGCAGAGAGGAGTAGTGAAGCTCCATTTTGTGATACAGATTTAGATCTCTTGAAAGAGGGATTTCTATCATAGCTGGTGAGACAGGTTGTCTGAGCATAAATCCTGGAGAATCTCATAGGTCTCTCAGACATAAATGGTCCTGTAGGTTGTCATCGAATGTAATCGGTCCTAGTGAAGCTCACAGGTTATCCTTGGATGTAATTAACCCTGATGTTATTCTATGCTAGAAATGGCTAGAGTGAAGTTTGAGTACTTTAGGGAGAAGCTTGGTGTTCTCTAGATCGAGGTTCCCTCCAAAGTGAAGTGATGATTTCATGAGCCCTTCTGACATGGTGAGAGGATTAGTTCCTTCCATGGTCAAATATAAGTGTTGTGCCCTTCTGACATGGTGAGAGGATTGGTTACTTCCATGGTAGGATATAAGAGTTGTGACATGGTGAGAGGATTGGTTCCTTCCATGGTTGGATGTAAGAGATGTGACATGGTGAAAGGATTGGTTCCTTCCATTTTCAGATGTATGTGATGATCCCACATCCAGCATGAAAAGGGGATGGCTCTGTGAAGACACATCTAGTATGAAAAAGGACTAGCTATGTGTAGATGCCACATCTAGTATGAAAAAGGACTAGCTATGTGTAGATGCCACATCTAGTATGAAAAAGGACTATCTTTGTGAAAACTCATCTAGTATGAAAAAGGACTAGCTCTGTGTAGATGCCACATCTAGTATGAAAAATGACTATCTCTGTGAAGAATCATCTAGTATGAAAAAGGACTAGCTCTATCTAGATACCACATCTAGTATGAAAAAGGACTAGCTCTGTGAAGACTCATCTAGTATGAAAAAGGACTAGCTTTGTGTAGATGCCACATCTAGTATGAAAAAGGACTAGCTCTGTGAAGACTCATCCAGTATGAAAAAGGACTGGCTCTATGTAGATGCCACATCTAGTATGAAAAAGGACTAGCTCTGTGATGATACATCCAATATGAAAAAGGAATGACTCTATAAATGTACATCCAGCATGAAAAAGGGCTGGCTCTATAGAAATTCCTATGACGAGAAGAATCAAGAGATAGCACCCGTGATGATGACCTAGTGATGATCCAAATCAAGTGATGATCCAGATCCAATGACGATGTCCAGTGGTGATCCAGATCAAGTGATGATGATCCAGATCGAGTGATGATTTAGATCGAGTGATGATCCACATCCAGTGATGATGTCCAGTGGTGATCTAGATCGAGTGATGATCTAGATCTAGTGATGATGTCCAGTGGTGATCCAGAATGAGTGATGATCCAAATTCGATGATGAAGATGAATTGATAATGAAGATGACCTAAATATAAATATGACCTAAAGATGAAGATGACTTGAAGATGAATATGACTTGATGATGATCCAGATGATACAGAGAAGAAAACTTGTGCTGATATATTGTGTTGAGAGAATACCTTCCTAGTTAAGAGGGAGTGTTGATGTAATTGTAACTTTGGAATGTATTCATCCGTATATCTTATGTATTGTACCCCGATGTTTATTCTGGTATGTGTCTGTAATGTAATTGAGTCATGTCATACCCCGATTTTTATTATGGGAAGTTTCAATAATGTAATAAGTCATGTCAAGTCATTGTGGGTAACCCTCCTATTGGTCAAGGGTTAAAGTCCTCGTAGTTGTGGGGACCTAGGGTTATTAGACAATCCTTGAGAATTCAACCCTAGGTGAGTCATTGTAACTTAGGGCAACAGTCCCCACCATTGTGTTAAGGATAAACCTCCTTATTGGTCATAGGAGGAAAAGTCCCCACAAGTTGTGAGGCACTAGGGTTATTATACACTCCTAGAGATGTCAGCTCTAGTGAGTAATTGTTAAGTGAGTCCGACATGTTGGAGTGGGTTTCAAGTGAATGAAAGAATATAAATAGAGAGTGAGCCTCTCTATTTATCACACACACACACACACACACACTCATTGGGGTGCATGAGTGAGAGAGAAGAATATGGGATTAGAGAGAGAGACTGCTGCTATTGGGAGATCATCCTTATGTTTTCAGGTTTTACTTTTGGTGCTAATTCTATCTCTAAGGAAGTTGCGGGGTTTTCTCCATTTATGGTTTCCCCGAGGATAAACACTGTGTTCATTCTCTCTTGTGTTTGATTGTTGTGCCTACTATTCTATCAGTTAAATATCCTAATGTAATGCTAGCTTAAATGATAAAAATATAACACATCTTAGATCTGGGTTCAGATGCCAATATCCTAACACACCAGACATTAGAAAGCATGGGAAATCCATGCTTGGACTGGTCTCCTATCCAGCTGCGTCTTTCCAATTAGGCGAAGGTACTACCCATTGGTTGATTTAGCAATGTCATTGTCGATTTTGAAGGATTGCGCACATATGTAGACTTTGAAGTCATCAACATTTTGGATGATACAAATCCTTACCCAACACTACTAGGGATAGATTGGTTTATAGACAATCAAACAATTATAAATTTCAAAAAAAGGATCCTCTCCTTTGAATGTGAGGAAATGAGAGTAGCCTCACCCATTGATCCATTTGAGGGGCAAAGATACGTTGAGCTTATTTATAATGAGGGGTAGGCTGATTATCTCGATCAAATCTACAATGTTACAGCTATGAACAAAGATCATATCAGTATGATAGGAGATGGGAACCTAAGGTGGAAGTGTGTGATTTCATGTACGTATGATTCAGGGGATGCTTTAGAGAATTGGAAAAATAGATTACATGAATTCTCCATGAGAAGGTGTGCAAGAGTTATAATTTATGTGCGATGGGTGGAGATTAAGTCAAGGGAGTTACCCATCTATGAGAGCTTCATATACACTTTGGATGTGGTACCCAAGACCTGTGATAACTCTAAGCAGCTATGACAAGGGACCCAATAGGTTGCGCATACAGTTCTAAGTGTTGACAAACACCCTACAATTCATGATACAGTCCAAAAATAAAAAAAGGGGTATAGTCGAGAAGATCAATGACGCTAATGCTCACCAACACATTGCAGCTACTCAGCAAAACAATATACCAAGGGATGCATAATATAATCCGATTAACTTCAGCAGTCCACAAACAGTTGAAATAATTAAAGATCGTAGAGTAATACAAAAGTGCTCACAGGATGAAGCAATTGTACAAATCACAGATCTCCTGCAAGAATACTAGACCCTCTTCCCTCTCAACGACACAGAAAAAAAGGGAATGGTGGAAGACTTAGAGGGGATGAAGTTACCTTTGCGATTACAGACTAATCCAACTCAACAAAAGCTGTCGACATGGCATTATCAATATATCAGGCTGAAGCCATCCACGGAAGAAAGACTTATCCTACACTATGACAACAGAGTATTCAAACACCCACACAAACTAAAGGAAACTTGGCTAAGGCCATATACCATCGCATAAAATATGGATACAGGCACATCAAAAATCCAAAAAAGTAGATGGTACCCACGTCACGAGTTTGGTGAAGGGTAGCTGCCTGAAATCTTACTACGACATGTAAAAAAATAAAAAGAGTGGCCAAATGATGTAAACTATTCTATTGTAGGATTGCAATAGAACCAATAGAAAGCATGATCAATAAACTACCCAATAGTCATGTTGTCACATAAATCCAAGCTGGTGAACTAAAGTGTGCAAGGGGCAAGGCAAGAAGGGTCCAAAGGATGTGAAAAGTAGGAATGACAAGCTGGTTAGCATTAACCAACAGATCCATGCCAAATATTTGTATGACTGGGGAACCTATGTGGCATTAAATAAATGCAATACGAGGATTAGGGTGGAATACTTTTAGATCTCATCAACTATACTAACACTAATTACCATAACTATTCTGACAAGTACAACCTGAAAGGCCAGCAACAGAAATTAATGGAGAAAGCATTGGAAAAGGAATCCCTAGGGATTGATTAGACCCAAAAACTCCTGTCAAATGATGATTGAAAGACACTGTGCAATATGTAAATATTCGACTTCCACAGAAAGCAGTTTTCTTTTACGCTCAGTGAGCATAGGATCCGAGCCATTGCAGAACTGCATCCTGTCTCCTATCTTTGATTCCACTCAGGCCCATGGTAATTAACATTCCTAGTGAGAGTGAGACATCAGATGCCACTGTCATATCTGGTTTCCTCATTGATGACGAAGTAGAAACCTAGTCACTGAAGGCCAACAACTACAATAGCCACCAGAGATTGACGCAATGGAAAGAACAAGGAAGCCACAAACAATTCCAACCCCTAGTTTGCATCCTGTGATGAACCCAATCTAGGGAATACCAGTTATTCTAGGTGAGCCATTTGCACAACCACCACCAAGACAAAGGAAACGTAAGGTTTTGGCCACTTGAGATGAATGAGGAAATGCACATGCTGCTAAGAAAGGAAATGATGGTGGAGACGAAGCTTGGCTATCGCAGACAGAGCCAGAGGTAGAGCAAGCTGACCCGCAATTCCCGTGCTACATTCGGCCAAGAATACCTGGTGTAGTAGAAGCAGATCTTTCAAAAAAGGCGGTGACCACTTTGATAGCACCACATATCTCTGTCAGCATGACCTTGATGCATGATATCCTCCCAAAGTTGGTTGGATTGAATTTCTAAGGCTATGAAACTCGGCAACACGAGGGGTTGTGTATAAAATATTGCATGGATATAACCCAGGATGCTACATATGCTGTCAACATACTTAAGCCACAGAAGTGGGTCGAGGGAATGGCCACTATAGGACTAACTGACATTCTCTTCATACCTCACTTCAGCCATAGCATACAGGTCAATAAATATGTAAAGAAGTTACTGGTCTTCTTTCATAGAGGATACTTATGCCTTGACCAACCATATTCATTTAATGCTGAATTAATAGCGAGGATAACAAGACTCCCAACCGAACGCAAATATCCTCCACCTTACCTGGCTAAGCACAATACTAAACCCATCAAGCAGAAGCACAACCTTCAGCGAGCAGGATGGGGCTACTTGCTTGGTCCCATCTAGGAAAAAAGTGTCCGTGTTGCTGCAAAAATCTTGTCCTGTAAAAGATTTCATAAGATAATACCAACAGAGTGATTGACAGCAGTAGTAGAAATTGCATATTTATGTGCACAAGGAGAAAATTTCGACTGGTCATGGTACTTGCTAAATGCATTGATCGAATATGCAATGCTAGCTCAACACAAGAAAGGTCACAAATTCTGCTATTCCTGGTTACCAATTTTGATTTCCTTTACTATCTGGGCTGAACCCCCGGACTATGTACACATGGATGTCCTAATATCTTGCTTGGGGGAAAGATACAAGAATCTATGGAAAGATAGGGCATACAACAAACACCAGCAAGATAACAATATTGTATTCTTCATGCACGCAGATGTGCTGTGACAAGTTGTTCAGAAAACTCATAGGATCCATGCCACAACTGTGCACAGGTATGCTGCTTTCGTCAAGTTTGAAGCGGATGTACATAATACAAATATACTGCCTATGAAAGCTCCACTTCGGTAGATATATTGGTCAATATTTATAGTGACCGATGATGATGTAGATGCAATTGTCAAGCTGTGGCCTAAGCAATGGCTCAGCCCACTCGCAGAGCCACTACCTACAGAAAAAAATGCAGAAGAACTGCCAATTCATCAAGTTAATGGTGAATACCATGAAAGTGACGATCTCCAAGAAGATCAATCACAAGAAAACATGGAGAATGATGAGGATATGGAGGACTCAGACCAGCATCCTTCAGATCAGCCTTCTGGTGGAGATCAGACACAGAACCGTGTGCAACCCAAGGAAGGCCACACGTCTCAAAAGAAACAGAAAGCTGATAAAACGACGAACACAACTATATTAATTGAGGATGTGTTATAGGAACTTTCCAACACTATTAAGAAGGTTGCGCATGATAACCTTAGTGATATAAGGGCCCAACAAGTGAGCATTGCTAACCAATTCCAGGACCACCTCAATAAGTTAACAGTGGCTATCAACGATACCAAGGACACTATGGAGGCCAAAACATATGGAGTTGATCCTAGTGTTCCACTAGTCACACCAACATTAGTACCACCAATCAAAGTGATCATTCAGAAGTAGGGACTTCAAGTGAATGAAGAGACAAGTGCAGGTACTAGTGATAACAGTGCTGAGATAGACTTCTCTAGGTTTCTCTTGGAGGAGATCTATATCATCTAGTAGGTAGCTGCAACCGAACTTTGGCTAAGGAAAAACATTGTTGCTTATCAGGAAGCAAAGCATCAAAATAAGGCCAAGCTATGCAAGGCCCTGTTGGAAGGAAAGGATCAGGAACTACAGGAGCATACCAACCTCCTCGCCGAGAAGGAGTAGGAAATATTAGCCTCGGAGAAAATTCATGTCATGTTGGTGGATTCTATTAAGAATTCCATTGCAGCATTCCCACCAGAGGCTAGGAAAGAATATGAAGACTCCCTGGCTAAAGTTTCTAGGATTGCGAAGATCATTCAAGATCTTCACCACCAAGTAGAAGATCTGCAAGCCTGACAGATACCAAGCACACCCCTGGAGGTGCTGGTAGAAAGAAGAACAACAGTGTCTAAATATGCTGAGAAAATCAAAGGTAGAGAAGCACTTTGCACAAAACGCCACAGACAATGTTGCGACCATTTGGGAAACATTGCTAGGGGATGAGGCAATTGAGAAAATAAGGGAGCATATACTAGAGATAGATGAGTGCATCACTGCTACGAAGGTGGAAATGTGAAAGATGCCCCTCCAAAAAAGGGTCATTAAGAATGCAAAGATAAAAAGTCTCCAGTAGGAAGTCGAGACCCTTCGTGAGCAAGAGAAATATAGGGAAGTCGAGGTTGAGGGATTCCAGTCAGAAGAAAAACATCTCACAGATCATATTCATCCAATGCAGCAAAAGCTTCAAAGCATACTGAAATCAATAGATAGATACTCGTTGGAGCATGTACAGTCCTACCAGGTGGATCAATTGGTCGTGCAAGAAAAGGAAGTTGCGGTGAAAGTTGCGAAGATAGAAGTAATGGTGCAGGAATTCCAAGGCAAGGTCTGTGCTGCTATGCAACCAGACTCAAAACCAACAAGTTCAAAATAATGCAAGCAAATACGACAAAGGAACTCAGGTGAATATATATATATATATATATATATATATATATATATATTAAAATTTTGAAATTTTGAAACTTTTGAATTTTGGAGGAAACCATAGCACCGCATGTGCGTAACAAGGATGTGGAACTAGAAGAAAAATTTGTGCAGACATGATGATGCACATTAAAGCCACCACCAAATCAGTTATGAAGCAAATGATGGCAATTCCAAGCCATCTAGCAAGTACTGACAGACTGTTAAATGCATCAAGATTCAACGAAGATTTGGCACTTAAAATAGGACATCATTGCAGGTGGATCAAGTGTGGGGAACTCTGTAATGGTGGCCATCAAGATCATCTGCACATGATCATGGCTATCAATACCCAAAATTGGTGATTCCAATAATCATAGAATATCTAAGAAGGAAATTCAGTACACAAGATGAGGGTCTTGTCCTAATAATGCACTTGGATAATCCTGCATGGAAGATGACTCGATTCTCTTCCTATAAGATTGGGCTTCACTTACACCAAGAATTCATCACTGTGTTGTGCTGCTCAACCATTAGATGCAGTTACAAATGAGTCAGGGAGTGTCTTACTAAGCAGCCTTGAGGGATAAAGCTATTGCTGCAGCTTTCAAGGTGTTGGGTGTATCCAGAGACAACAAGAAGGAAGATGGTGATAGTCTCACAGATACTTCAACCCATTGAAAAGCCTCTGATGAAGTAATCCTTGGATATTAGTAGATCAGTAGAGTAGTGGTCCTATTAGCAACACTATATCAGACTCCAGTAGGGACCAAATATCTGGCCCATTTTGACAAACTCTGTGGGATTCGAACCAAAGTCCCTGCCATCTTTCACAAAGTCTGCAGGCTTGGAAGGAAGCCACATATTCCACCCATCTAGGTGGGGTCTCCAGCTCTTAGGGGACTGTGGCAGGGCCAATGGGAAAATTTCCGCTTGTACTCTATGTTGCTCAGGTGAAATTTGTCAAAGTTTAGCAAATGACTCACCTCCACCACCCTGGATAGCAGCGCTTGTCCAGTTTTCAATATGGACAAGTCTTCAAAGTTCATATCTATGGAAAAAATGGTGGTGAAGAGAAACCTGTAGAAGAGATGAACTCTAGGAAGAGCAGTAAGAGAACAAGATGCAGTAACCCATAGCAGCCACACATAAAACCCTAGGAGCATGAGAATGGTGGAAGATCCAATGCCACTTGGATTGTTGTGTCGGAGTGGGACACTAACCACCCTTGGTGAAATTGGAGGTGGACTATGATAAGATGATGAAAGAGTCCCAGAGTAAAGACATCATTCCTATTCATAGGGATCTTGGTCCCAATAAGAAGCACATAATCTTACCTTGTCGGATCAAGCGAACTCTGAATTTGAATCCTTCATTACCCATCCTCTAAATGGTGCTAAGAAACAAGCTATATTGGTGTTCTAACTACGCAATGCAACCAAGTTTGTGGAAAAGTTGCCTTGAAAAGAAAAAAAACAATTTCACAAAAGATGCCACATAGCTCAGGCTACTTCATATGTCCCTTGCTTCGTGGCTCGTGATGAGCCACAGGTGAGTGTTGGAGTCTGTTAGCTCGAGAAAGGGGCAAAAGAAGGAATTTCACACATGCAACCAAGGAAAATGCACTGCACGCGTGATTGAAGAAAAGGAAGATTACAAAGGACTAAAAGGGCCCGCGAAGGCAGAATAGAGAGGTGCATGACAAAGGAAAGGAAAGCACGGAAGTGCACAAGGGGAAAACGATCGAAAATAGATAGATGCAGAATCTAGATCATGGCCATATAGGACGGTGTAATCCTGCAGCTACGCACGTATGAAAATATATTTGTAAGTCGGGTTGATAGTGCCTTCTGTCAAGTCATGATCACCAGAGTTGTAACCAGAGGGGTGGCTAATGGTGATGGCTAACAGACTGTTGGTATGTAGTTGGTCCTGCGTGGCCATGTAAATTAGTATAAATAGGAGGTATGCAATGGTTAGAATATTGGTCTGTAGGGTTTTCATTAATCCCTGTTCATTTTTCAGTAGTATTTTGATATTCAGTGGTAATCCATGGATGGGGATGTTGATTTTGTTGTAATGTCATAGTGATCAGAAAATGAGTAGACTTAGGAAGAGAATACTAGCATTAGAGGGGTTGTTGAGCCACCAATATGACTGTAGTGTGAGAAGACCACTAGGAGTAGGAGCAGAGTAGAAGGGTGAACCAGAGAGCATGAGAACTATAACTCTGAAATTAAAGACATATCTCAAGATCAGTCTACATCTTATAGACTACAAGGTGCTATATCCTTTCTCATTCTAGATGAATAGCACCTTGGTGGTTTTTCCCAGATGGGTTTCCACATTATTTCTTGTGTCTGAATGAATGGTTAATGTGGTGAATGTTTATGTGATTGATTACTAGTTTCTTTTTGTATAATGTTAAATGTGATTCAATCTCTGTTAGTTTTTTGGATGGATGAACATAATCCATTGTTGAATTGAAAATGTATATATATCATTATGTATGATTCCTATTATGAATCCTGACTTAAGTCGTAGAGCCGATTGACATGAATCAACTATGCCACACGAGTTGTGCCAACTGTGAGGTGGAAAGGAAAGTCAGTTCACATACGATGACATATGGTTGTGCTCAGTTGTGAAAAACTCACTCCTCTATCTAGCCATCCTATTTCCTTCATTGAGCTCCTTCGCTGCAAGATAAGGGACTATACTTCCTTGACAATCATGAAAACATGGTTCTGGTGGTTACCCATCTATGAGATATCTCGAGTGAGACTATGCATGCTTCATAGGTGTTGCCGATGGGGCTTTCTCTATCAGGCGTGTATCTTGGTTAGTTGTTGGATCGGCGGGCTGCACAAAACCTGGGTCGCGTGAGTGGGGAAAAGTGGCCAACAATGCAGGTCATGTCTGAGGGAATAAAACCTTTAGAATATGTTCCGAAACGTCCTTTTCAGTCAAGTGATCCTACCTCTTAGACATCGCATTACCATTTTTGATCCACCGTGTTTATGATCCCTTATTTCCTGTTTTAGATGAAAATCATGGTGAATTTGTGACATAAGGAGTTTGTTAGGATTTGAAATGATAACTTGGGATTGATCCTCTCATCTTGTAATATAATTTGGCTCTGTTTTGAGGTTGGTCTCGGGATCCCATAACACTATAAATATAGCCTAAATTGATGAGGAAGGGGTTGGAACTTTCATTCAGAAGGCATTCTGCTCTTGTTTTTTGCATCTCTATAAACTCTCTTGAAAGTGCTAATGAGAAACATTCTTCTACATTTTTTAGATTTATCACGGTGTTCTACATTCAGTTCATGTTTCATGTTTGCTTCATGTCCATTTTTGTGAGTTTCTGCTAATTCTCTCTAGTTTCATATGAGGAATTCATTTCATTAAGTGCTCCCTGTATAAGATGTTGCATTTGTCATGTGTTTATGATGACTGTTACAGAATTAACTCTCTATTAAGTACTATGTACCAGTTATTATCCTTATTGTTGTTGTTGCTAAAGGTGGTGCAACGAATTCACCCACAGATAGGTTCCTATTACCTCACTGGTATTCTTCCTCTTTCTCCTATCACCTTTTAAAGATATTTGATTTTTTGTGACACCTACTTTTCCTCAGAGTACAAATAAAAATCCTCACTCATTCTCACTGTAATACGCTTGATTGATTTCAGGCTGTGACTCCATTGCACAATGGTTTTTCTTGTTTTTTTGTCTCACCATATTTAAATATATCAACACCTTGTTCTTATAAAAAATATAGCCTTCTGACTGCTTGATAAAATATAAATGTATATGTGAATTTGTTTTCGTGACAAAGAGAGAGCCCTCTCTGACTATAAGGCTAGACTACATTCTAAAGTTTGGTTTGAAATGTTTACCCCTATGACTTCCTACCACAACCATAAGAAAATTACAGGGTGTTAATAGACCCTATAAGGGACCCAAGTGTTGGTAGTCAGTTTTGGGATAAGTTGGTTGCGCAACATCATGGATGTTATGCAAGGTCAAATATGTTGCACAAGATGGAAAATGATGTGCAAGTCAGAATTATAATATTTTATGTCTTTTTGGTCATTTATTGTAGTTTTGGACCGCATTATGTGGATTGTGGTCATGATTTTGTAGTTTTTGTTAAGAAGTAGTTAGGAAGTTGGTTATGTGAACCACCAATGTAAAGGTGAAATCCTATAAGTAGATGTAGAATTGCAAGTGTTAAGTCTTTTTAGGAGGCTTAAGATTTGGCTGGCTATTTGCAATACTTCTGAACTTTGGTGAATGTTGATCTTTGTATGTGAGATGAAGAACTATTTTGGAGAAACTGTGTTTTGTTGCAAAGGATAATATTACATGACAAAGATTGAGTAGAATCATTGTGTCTTTTCCTATTTTCCTATTTTCCTATTTTATGCGATCTAAATGTGAATCCAATGTGTATCTATGATATGGATCTGTGAATGATGCGATGTTTTCTCTGCTTAAGATGATGATATACTGCTAGATATATATGCACACCAATTCTTTGTTGTGTTTCAGTTATGTTATAGCGATCTATTGAATGATGAAATGACTCAGTTAAATTAATAAATGATTAGATATGTGGAATAATGTTGTGCTAAGTCACTAAGTAGAAACATGGTCCTCCTTCATACTGCGAAAAATTGGTTCCGTTAGCTCTCCCTTGAATAATTTAGGTGATACTTCATCTTCTTTGCAGGTGTTTCCATACAGGGTAAAAAACGTCTAGTCCGGTGCTTAGGGAGCTCACGGTGGTTTGGGTGTCAACAAAGAGTGAACCCCTGTCGACTAGTTTTGTGTCAAAAAATGATTCTATTTTTGAGACCTTAGTGCGAAGAGGGGGGAGGACATGGTGTGGAATTCAATGAGACCAGAAATTCAAGATTGGTTTGACCAAAAGATACAGGAGTTTGCTGAGAAAGAGAATCAGAACCCTATACTAACGATGGATAGATGGCTAGAAGTGTATATGCATGATGTTAGATTTTTAACAGTAAGCTTAGCATAACATTAGGATCTTTAACTGAGAGAAAAACAAGCACATCAATCAAACACAAGAGACAATGAACACAGTGTTTTTCCTTAGGGAAACCATAAATGGAGAAAACCTCGCAACTTACTCAGAGATAGAATCAATACCAAAGTAAAACCCAAAATAGTAAGTGATCTCCTGATAGCAGTAACCTTCTTTCTATCTAGCCCTAGTGTCTTCTCCTTCCTCAACTATGCGCTAGACTTGAGTGTGTGTGAGATGTGTTCTAAATAGAGAGTCTAGATCTCTATTTATACTAATCATGACATGAATAAAACCCTACTAGGCCCAACCTCTCTAGGAGTGTCTAATAACCCTAGTGCCCCAGAATTGTGGGGACTTTAACCCTTAGACAATAGGAGGGTTACCCACAATGACTTGACATTACTTGTTTACAATATAGATCCTCCTGATAGGAACATCAAGGCATGACATGACACAAGTACATCCCGGAATAAACATCAGGTTACAATAGATAAGAAATACAGGTAAATACATTCTGAAGTTACAATTACATCAACACTCCCTCTTAACTAGGAAGGTATTCTCTCGACACAATTTTCATCACTGGTCTTCTTCTCTAGATCATCTTGTCATATGTAAATTTAAGTCATCTTCGTCTTCAATTCATCTTTATCTTTGGATCTAGATCATCACTCGATCTAGATCATCATCATTGGATCTAGATCATCACTTGATCTAGATCATCATCACTGGATCTAGATCATCATCACTAGACATCGTCACTAGATCTAAATCATCATTGGATCTGGATCATCACTACACATCATCATTGGATTTGGATCATCATTGGATCTGGATCATCACTATTGGATCATCATTACTGGATCATCACGGATGCTATCTCATGATTCTTCTCGTCACAAGAAGTTCTACAGAGCCAGCTCTTTTTCATGTTGGTTGTAGGCCTAGCCTCCATGTAGGTCTTCTTCAGCGCTTATATTTGACACCAAGTCAGAATGGCTCATCCAACACTTACATCTGACCTACTCGTCAGAAAGGCACACCCAACACTCACATCTGATCATGTAGGAACCAATCCTACAATCTCATCAGAAAGGCCCAGCACTCACACTCACTAGCATGATAGGACACAACTACTATCATCTTTGAAAAGGCTCAGCACTTACAACCACCAGCATGATAGGACACAACTACTATCATCTATGGAAGGGCACAACACTCACATCCACCAGCATGGTAGGACACACCTATTACCATCTGTGGAAAGGCACAACACTTACAATCACCCACATGGTAGGACACACCTACTACCATCTGTGAAAAGGCGTAGCACTCACATCCACCAGCATGATAGGACACACTTACTATCATATGTGGAAAGGCCAGCACTCACATCCACCAACATGATAGGACACACCTACTATCATCTTTGGAAAGGCTCTGCACTTACATCTGATCATGTGGGAACACATCCCTCAGTCACATCAAAATGGATCTCAGTCCCAGACTGAGGGTTCTTGGTACCTCACCAGGTAGCTCCATTCCAAGAATGGTGGTAGCCCTTATATCTGACACCATTTCAGAATGGCTAGCACTTACATCTGACATGGAGGAACCTAATTCTTTAGCCATGACATAATGGCTTAGCCCTTACATCTAATCAAGTGGGAACACATCCCTCTATCACATCAGAATGGCCATGCACTCATATCTAATCATGTGAGAACACATCTCACAGTCATATCAAAATGGCCCTCAGTCCCAGACCAAGTATTCCTGGTACCTCACCAGGAATCTCCATTCCAATAATGGAAATAGCCCTTATATCTAATCATGTAGGAACCAATCCTATAGTCATATCAGAATGGCTCAGCACTCATATATGTCATGGAAGGAACCAATCCTCTCACCATGAAAGAATGTATTAGCTCCTACATCTGACCATGGAAGGAACCAATCCTCTCACCATGTCAAAATGGCTATGGGTCTCATCATTTTCCCTTGGAGGAAACCTTGATCTGGAGAACACCAAGCTTCTCCTTGAAGTACTCAAACTTCACCCTAGCCAATGGCTTCATCAACACATCAGCTATATGTTCCTCCGTTGCAACATATTGGAGCTTTACTGCTCCCCTCTGCACCATATATTTGATATAGTGATACTTGATCTCAATATGCTTCGACTAGTCATGGAACAATGGATTCTCTAACAACTTCATGCAACTTTGGTTGTCAATATGTATACAAGTAGCATCCAACTGGAGATCAAATAAATCAGACAGTAGCTTCTATAGCCATACTGCCTCACAACTAGCTGAACAAGCTATGACATACTCTACTTCAGCTGTACTAAGTTCCACATAGGATTGCTTCCTGCTAAACCAAGAGATAACACCTGATCCCATACTGAAGCAACACCCTGAAGTGCTCTTCCTATCAATGGCACTGCCTACCCAATCTGAATCAACATAACCCTCCAGGTTAATCTTCTAATTTGACTCATACTTGAGCCCATAATCAACTATAACCCTCAGGTACCTTAGAATATGCTTTGCAACAATCAAGTGAATATGTCTCGGACTTGTCAGGAACTAGCTCAAGGTGTTCACAGCAAAGCAAATATCTGGTCTCGTGTTCATCAGGTACATTAAGGACCCAATCATCTGATGATACATCGTAGCATCAACCATATCTAATTAAGCATCACTCAATAGCTTCAGGTTCGATTCCATAGGTGTGTTCATATCCTTGCAGTCCATCATCCCAAACCTCTTCAGGATCTCTACTGTATATTTCCCTTGTCCTAGGGAAATCCCATCTACATTCTGCCACACCTCCATGCCTAGAAAGTAATGCATCATACCCAAGTCCTTCATTTCAAACTCGGTAGCAAGCTTCCTCTTTGTATCAATAATCAACCCATCCATACCTGTTACAAACAGATCATCTACATACAGTAGGAGCATCACTGGGTTGCCATCTTCAACCTTGTAGTAAAGGTTGGAATCTGCTTTACTCTTAGTAAATCCTAAACTAGATAGAAAGCTATCAATTATGTCGTACCAAGTCCTGGGTTTCTGTTTCAAACCATACAGGGATTTCTTTAATCTACATACATGAGACTCTATGTCATGTATCTCAAAACTGAGTGGTTGCTCCACGTACACTTCCTCTTCCACTACACCATTCAAAAAATTAGTCTTAACATCCATTTGGTGTATCTTCCATTTCATCAGTGCATCCAGAGCAAGTACCGATCTGATGGAAGTGTATCTGGATACAGGTGCAAAGGTTTCTTCATAGTCTCTACCTTCTTTATGGGAGAAACCACGAGCAACAAATATTGCCTTATATTTCTCTATACTACCATCTACAGCATGCTTGATCTTGTAGATCCATTTGGAAGTTACAACTGATTTCCCTTCTGGTCTTGGGACAACATCCCAAGCATCATTATTCATGATCGACTGATACTCTTCGATCATAGCATCCTTCCATTCTTTCCGTTCTGCCGCTTATTCATAATTGGAAGGTTCTTTATCAATGAAATCAAATAGTAATGCTACATACCCGGAGTAGGATCTGGTCCTCCTTCTTTCTCTGTGATTCTATTTTAAAGCCCCATATCTTTCTGCACCTTGGATAACTTCTCGTACCCAAGTAGATTTCCTCTTGTGAGGATTCTTTTCTTGAGGTGGATCTACAGGTCATTGTGGTTCTTCAAATTCTCAATCTTCTTATTGAGCTTCTTCATTCATGGTTGTGTCATGAATCTTGGGTGCTTCTGCTTCTTCAGATTCTTCAGTAGGTTTCTTTCTAGATTTGTTGTAAGCTACGTATTCATCAAATATCACATCTCTACTAATATCAATATTCTTGAATCTTGTGAAGTATATTCTGTAAGCCTTCGAGTTTTCAGAATATCCCACAAATATACCCTTCTTACCTGAAGGATCTAATTTTGTTCTCATCTCTCTTGGAATGTGTATATACACAAGACAACTGAATATTCTGAGATGGATGACTTCTAGTCTCTTGTCGGAGAAGACTTCTTCAGGATTCTTGTTCTCTAGTACTCTATGTGGAGTACGGTTCTATACATACACCACTGTTCTAGCGGTCTCTGCCCAAAGATGCATAGGAAGATCTTTATCATGAAGCACTTCTCTTGCAGCTTCCATGATAGTTATATTCTTCCTTTCTACAACCCCATTCTGTTGTGGATTATAAGGAGTGAACAACTCCCTCTTAATCCCCAAGTCTTTGCATAGCTCTTTGAATTCATTTGAAGTGAATTCTATGCCATTATCTGATTGAAAGGTCTTGATCTTCTTTTCAGTGTGATTCTTGATCAAGGCTTTGAATTCCTTGAACTTGCTGAATACTTCGTCTTTGTTCTTCATGAAGTAAACCCATGTCTTCCTAGAAAAGTCATCAATAAAAGAAACATAATATGCATACCCGCTTAGTGAGCTTGATGACATAGGACCGCATACATCGGAGTGGATGATTTCTAAGATTCCTTTGGCTTTGCTTTCACTTCTTGGAAATGTCTTATTTGTATTCTTTCCTTTCGCACATCCTTTGCAGACCCCATCATGTTTTGCTTGGATTTCTGGAAGACCTTCAACAACTTTGCTTGCAATAGGTAGTGCTCTGTAATGCACATGTGCAAGCCTTCTATGCCAAAGTTCATTTGCCTCTACTGTGTCATGGATGAATGCTTGTTCTAGATGGCCCTTTAATTTGTGCAAACCTCCTTCTTGTTCTCCAATCACTACTACATCATCGATGGTCTTTCCTTTTGGCCACATGATGGCTTGACCATCTATGAATGCAACCCTCATTCCTTTTGCATCTAATGCAGATATGGAGAAAAGGTTCTTCTTGAGTCCTGGAACAAACAATACTTCCTTCATTGTCATAGACTTTCTAGAGTCTAGTTTATAGGAGTATTCCCCACTACCTTTTATTGGATACTGGTAGTCATCTCCTATCTTCACGTTGTGAGGTGATTCATGTTCTGACAGTTCCACAAAGGATTCCTTGAATCCTATCATATTCTTGGAAGCTCCACTGTCTATGATCCAATTAGTGCTTCCATGAGTAATGTTTCTCGTAAGAGTATAAATCAAAACATATTCATCTTCACTGGAAGAATCTTCACTTTCATATCTGGTTTTCTTCTTGGAAGGTCATAATCCTCTGCAGCATGAGCATGATGTCATCTCTTGTTTCCCTTCTTCTTATGAGAGTTAATCTTGTTTCTAGGACAGTCTTTTGCAAAGTGTCCTCTTTCATCACATGTATAACATCTCAATCTAGATAGGTCCTTTATAATGTTATATTTATGGTAAAAGTTCTTACCTTTGGAGTGATGAGGGTTTCTTCTACCTTTCTTGGAGTGAACTACGAGGGCTTGATATTCACTTCCCATATTCTCTTCTCGAGATGCTATCTGAGCTTCTTCTTGAGATCATTCTTCCCATATTCTGTTGAACCTAACTAAATTCTTTCTGGCACAGATTCATTGGATGAATGAATCCCATGACCTAGGGAGGCCATTCAGTGTTGTTATCACAATTTCTACATTCTACACTTCTTCATCTACAGCTTCTAGTTGTTTTTTTATCTAGGAGACCCTTGTGAAGTAAGACTAGATGGTCTTAGCATTCTAGATCTTTACATTCTTCAACTGATTCCTTAGAGTCATCTTTCGATTGATGTTCTTCCCTTCAAATAGTTTGGTTAGGGAATCAAACATAGCTCTAGGTGTCTTGAGAGAGGACACCTATGGGATGAGGTGATCATTAATAGAATAAACAATGATTCTCTTTTCCATAACCAAATTCTTCTTATGTAAGGCCTTTTCCTCATCTCCCTCTGGAACTAGAACCTCCTCAGTGATATAGGAGTCCAACTCATTTTCTTCTAGGACCAGGGAGATCCCATACTTCCAAGCTTGGAAGTTATCAGCTCCCTCATGATTTTCATCAAGCTTGGTATGATGAGACATCTTAACTGAGAACCTCAAATGGAAATACAAAATATTTAGAGCTTACCAAGTCAAGATGTCGGATCTAGATTTGGAGCTGAAAATCCTGCAGAGCCGGTTTAGGAGCAAATTAGGGTTTTTCTTTTCTAGAGTTCTGTCCAACCAATTGCTTTGAATTTTATCCCTAACTTTGATTTTAGGGAGGAGATCAATCTAGGGATGGGCTCATTGAAAAATTCCTCTTCTATGAAAAGCCCTAATTTCCGGCAGTAGTATTGGGTCAAAAACTGAAAAACCTCAAGATTGGATTCTGCTTCAACAGAAAGATGTGCCCTAGGAAGGAGAGTTATTCCAACCTTATTTTGCTGAAAATATGTGGAGAGAGATCCACAAAGTAGGAAGCCCTAGTTCCTATATCTGCACAGTGTCTTCTTCTCAGGTTAGCTCTGATACCATGTTATATTTTTAACATTAAGCTTAGCATAACATTAGGATCTTTAACTGAGAAAAGAACAAGCATAGCAATCAAACACAAGAGACAATGAACACAGTGTTTTTCCTCAGGGAAACCATAAATGGAGAAAACCCCACAAATTCCTTAGAGATAGAATCAGCACCAAAGTAAAACCCAAAATAGTAAGCGATCTCCCGACAACAGTAACCTTCTTTCTATCTAGCCCTAGTGTCTTCTCCTTCCTCAACTATGCGCTACACTTGAGTGTGTGTGAGATGTGTTGTAAATAGAGAGTCTAGCTCTCTATTTATACTAATCCCAACATGACTAAAACCATACTAGAGCCAACCTCTCTAGGATATTCTAATAACCCTGGTGCCCTAAAACTGTGGGGACTTTAACCAAAAGACAATAGGAGGGTTACCCATAATGACTTGACATGACTTGTTTACAATATAGATCCTCCCGATAGGAACATCAGGGCATGACATGACACAAGTACATCCCAGAATAAACATCAGGTTACAATAGATAAGAAATACAAGTAAATTTATTCTGAAGTTACAATTATATCAACACACCATGGTACACATGAGTAATTTTTATCTTAATTTCTGAATGTACTTAATGAGTGGTTGACATGATTGACCTATCGCAAGACAAATTTTCAAGGAGGTGAACCACCATCCTAGACCCCATAATTGATCCAGGAGTCGCAGGAGGTAGATAATAACACATCAAGGGCCGTTGAAGTCTGGCTTGATAGTATCTTAGAAGGCTATATGATTGGGTTCACGCTCGACACAACTAAATCCTATAGCGAAGCAGAAAGATATTTTTTCAACGGACCAAGAGGTAGGTTCCTGTTGTCTTTGCAATTGTCAATGAAGATGCTCATCTATGAAAAAGGATTACTGAAGATGAAATCCGCTGAGTAGAAAAATTGTGTGCATAGGTTTATCGTGTAGATGAGGGTTGGATGGAATAATATGGGTTAGATGGATGGAATCTATGACATGACTATGAGGGAATCTGAGGAAAGAAGTGGTATTACGAGAGGAGGAGAAAGGTTTACACAAGAGAAGAGGTAGAATACATGAGAGATTCCTACTATGAGTGAGATGTGAGGCCATGAAGGTATACCACCCGAAACAAACCGACCCTACAACAATGAAGGAGACAACCAAGATACACCCGAGCCTGAGGAAGGGTCGACCCATAGAAACAACATACCCACACCTCCGTGCACTGCACCATACTCAGGAATAAACACGAGTTCGATACCTCCATGTCTGACATGTCAACAACACACATAATAGTAGTGGATCAATGAATGTAGGAGGAAGGTCCAGGATGGTGAGAAATGATGTGAGGTTACCCCTATTCCATGGAAATGGGACTGAGGATCCTCAGCAATACTGGTTCTTGTGTGAAGTGGTGTGGACTTTCAAACAAACTAGTGATGATGAGATCAAGAAAGGTCAATTGGTGACGACCCTTTGAGGTCACACACTGGATTGGTTCATGAAATTTGTACAAGTTCCTATAGGCGCTTCAGTGAAAACATTGGGTGAATTTAGAAAAGGATTGATTGAAGAATTCAAAAAACCAAAATATGAGGCGCAATACATGACAAAAATTAAGGAGATTAAGTAGTATCCAAATGAAACTGTTTGGGACTTTGATCAAAGGTTTAAGATGCTAATGGCATGAGTTTTCTTTGAGATGAGAGATATTCAACATAAGGAATGGTTCATCACAGCATTACTATCTCATATCAGAATACCATTGATGCAACAAAATATTGCGACACAAAGCGAGGCTCTGGAGATTGCAATGAAGTTGGAAGCTTCACCTGTTGGTGAGATTGCAGCTAGCATGACTCAGATCTAGACACAGCTGGATAAATTGACACTTTAGTTGCAAGATATCAAGAAAGGAAAAGAGCATCGTGAGGAAGTATGGTGTACTCAATGTCGCGTCGATGGACATACTAAGGATAATTGCCTAGATTTCTGAAACTACCTGTTGTCAGGAGCACCGAACCCATTAAGTTGTGGCGGTATGCCATGGTGCCACATTTTTCAATTTTATTGGAATTGACATGAATATTATGGATATATGCAGAATATGGTCATGAATCCTATGAATTTACTACACATTCTCCCAGTTTGTTGGGCATGAAGATAAGGATTGTCATGCATATGATCTACTCTAGGACATAACAATGCACATGTACTACATAAAGGGAGAGGACCATCGAATAGTACCACAACCACAACCATAGCCATAGGTTGTACAACCACCACCTAAACCACAATTTGTACCATAGATGCAGTTTGTACCTCAACCACAATTACAACTGCAGTTTGTGCCACAACCGCATTTTAATAAGATGCAAATGGCTCCACAGCAGCCATAGTATGTTCAACAAGCACAATTGGTTTAGCAGCATCTGAATCCCCCACAATAGCAATTCAATCAACCACGGTTTCAAAATCAAGGAGGATTCTGAGGAGGAAGAGGTGGAGGATTTGTTCGAGGAAGAGGATGAGGTCACGTACCAATGCAATGTTATAATTGCAGAGTGTTGGGACATTATTAGATAGATTTACTGTAATTTCAAGCGTAATGTATGTATTGCATCGTTGTTGATCACACTATTGAGAATTTTCCACAACTAATCATGAAGTGGAAGGAAGAAAACATTCCTTAGTTGTGGAACTAGAATCAAAACCAATTAGAGAAACATAATCAGTTGCAGAACTAGAACCAGCTTTAGAATCATAATAAGAACTCAAATCATACTGTGAATCAACATGTGAATCTACCATTGAACCAGAATCAAGGATCAACTGTTGCGATGATTTCAGTAGAACCAAGAATGCAAGATGTTGATGTGGCTGTCATTACTGATGGAGGTGCGGTGACGGGGGACAATTTCCCACATCCACAAATTTGGCTGGATGGGAAGAAGAAGGGGCAGTTTGATGTCAACGCTGAAAGAGACACATTCTTTGAAGAACATGACGCGATAGGAAGAAATCCTAGTAAGGTACATGTTTATGAAATTATCACTGCTTTTGATTCTACTTCGGTAGTAGGACCATCGCGACAGCATGGTACCTTGCAGAACTTCTTTGGAAGTTGCGTGTCACTGGCAAAATATTCTTATGCTCTTACCGAGATTGAGAGTCTATTACATCGAATTCCAGAGGAAGGAAAGAGTCCACGGTGAACTCTTTACATAAGAAAAAGATAGGAAAAGAGATGTGCATGAACATTCATATTAGGGACTATGAGGTAGATTCATTCATCCTGGATATGGGCTCAGATGTCAATATTCTAACTAGGAAAACATGGAAAAATATGGGGATCCCACAGTTGGTTTGGTTCCCCATACAACTGTGAAATAACCAAGCCAGAGTAATGTCGGTTGGGTGAGTTCTACGCCTTACCGTGGAAGTTGAAGGGATGAAGACTTATGATGATTTTGATGTTATTGACGTTGTTGATGGTGGAGGCTCCTATCCCGCATTGTTGGGGATTGGATGGGCCAATGACAGCTTGGCAGTAATTAACTTTAAGAAGCACATGATGACCTTTGAAAATCAAGACATCAGAGTCATAGCTCCAATGGATCCAACTTAAGGGTGAAGGTATGTTGAACCAGTGTGATACGAAGCTATAAAAGGATGGTATCATGCATATAACATCTCAGAGGATTATGTGAGCTCTATGTTAAATTTTTTGAATTATAGACTTGGAAGGTTTGAAATGCGATCTTATTTGAGAAATTTCATGGGAGTGCCTTTCGATTTATTTGGTTAGCAAGTTTTGCCATCAGGAGTCATCGGATAGGGAGTGGATCCTGATCTATGGAGATAGATCATGATACAGATTGAAACATGCAATGGTGGGGTAGGCATAAAATGTGTTGATCTTCAACGTTCTAGATGCAAGGTGATGTAGATCAATGATAGAAATACATTCCATCAGTGGGAGATGCGAGGTAAGGTTTGGTCTTTAGATTTACGAAAGTGGTTAAAGAATAGAAGCATTGGAGGGTCAAGAATAATGCAGAGCCAGATCGACGGCCCTAAAATATTTCACTCGATGAACATGCGTGAAGGGAGAATATTTTCTGAATCATGGAATATGTTAAAGGGAGAAAGGGCCAGATGACTAAGATAAAGGTGGAAATAGATGTACGGTCGTAGTCAATGCCACAATCTGAACTAACATGGGCAATGTCAAGATCTCAATTAAGTTTTAGGGGCCCCAAGGATCTACGATCAAGAATAAGGGGTCAGGGGGATCAACAAATGAGGATCGTTCTGCGATTAGAAGTTACACAGTTTATCAAATAAGAAATGATCGGTGGAGCACTAAGGTTCTCATGGTTGGATGATCTCGATGAAAACTGATCATGGATCAACGGCTGAGGTTGATATCCCCTAATCAAGATGTACACATTGAGGTTGTAGAAATTTGATATGAAGAGTTGTTTATCAACAACTTGGTTTGAAAGACACGTGGACGATGGATGTGGAAGGTGTCCATATCGAATGATTGAGAAAATATCAGGACCATAAGGGTCATTTTATGGTCGATCTGATAGCTGAGGGGATGCTCTCATGCACGATCTACCTTCCCAATAGATTAATCAATCTCCCCGACACCATTTGTAGCATGAGTACAGGATACATCATCCACGTGATAGTTCCATATCACCCAAAGACAGATATCCATCATGTGGTTTGTGTGTGTAGTCTGAAAAGTATCATGGGAATCTATGAGGTAAAACAACAAATCTACTCTCCACACGAAGCAGGGTAAGAATGGCAAGGATAATCATTTTGTTTCATGCATCACAGGAGCAAAATAATGTGAGAACGTCTAGTCCATATGCCTTGAAGCATAGGGTCGACCATACATGGTGACGCCCAAAAATATTTTCCACAGAAAATAGCAAAATGCTGCTACAGATAAGGTGACATGATTAGATCTATAGCCGGTAAGGGATCACTCGGCTCATGCCCTCACACATGTCACCACCAAGATACTTGACAACGAAATTTGTGAGAATGATAACCGATCATCATAGATTCCAGTCTCACATTCCTATATAACACCACCTTTCAGATCCATTTAAATGCATGCCATGAGCTAGTATAGAGGCAAATCTTGAAGTTTCATTCTGCTTCAAGTCCCTAGAGTTTCAAGAAATTGGTGATGGCAATCTAGTTCAAAAATATTGTTAGTATGGGTGTGTTTATAGTTGCTGATATCATTTCCATGCTCATTCGTTGCCATGGTTTTTCATACCAGGGATAGCACCAGCCGTCAGAGCGCAGACATGGAGAGCTTTGAGAGATACACCCGTCTTCTAATAGCCACACCCCCAACTTTGAATTTCTTGGATACTCATGTCCCGTGAGTGTTTTTCTAGGACCCCCTGATACCATCATTTCCTCCAAATATTCTACACATGAGTACAGTCACAGGCTGTGCTCTGTGGGAGTGATTGTTTGGGCTAGAGCATCAGGGTTCCAATGCCTGCACCACCCTCTTTATGAATTCCACTTACCAAAGGTGGTGGGGAGGGTGGAGGCACACTCCACCATATTTCCTATGGGAGATCCCACCTCATGGAAGGTGGGGAGTACAAGAATGACAAGCCACTACAGAGGCTTATCTTTTCCAGAATAAATGCAACCCTTCTTCTAGGCCCCCTGTCTAACAGTGTTACCCAGAGAGGGGAGGGATATGAAGAAGGCTAAGCAAGGAAAGGACACAAATTGCCTAGCCAGTTTGTGTCCATATAGAAAGGTTCCTTTGAGCACATAGGTGACACAAAAGGAGAGGTAGAAAGACATGTTGTTGACTCGACAAGTCGGCCAGAGGTTTCAAACCCAGTCAGTGATGACCCACCTGAAAAGAGATCTGAATACATTGTTCTCAAGATCAGCAGGCTCAACAATAGAAATGCCATGCTACCACCTAGACTGAGCACACACACTAACTCCATAATGTCTGTTTAATTATATGTAAACCATGGAATAAGTACCACACTCTAGTTGTTAGTTTTGATGGTGACTGTAACAGTCCAGGTCCAATTTCGAGGACTAGCCTTAGGGATCTGAGATAGTATAAATAGGATATACTCTTAGGGGAGAGGGGTTTGGAATTTTCAAGAGTAGGGCTCTCCATTGTAATATGTTTTTTAGTTTCCCAGAATTGAATAAAATTCCAAAGGCAGAATGATAAACTCCTATGGCAGAGATTCATGTGCCACCTCTTTCTTCAATAAGTAACTTTTCTTCATGTGATTGTTTGTCCTGTTTTCATCTAAGTTTGTATTTTCTTTCATGTTTGGGAATTAGTGTATATGGGATAGAATTTATCTCATATGCTCTCGGTCCATTGTTCAAACATTTTTAAACATTCTCTTCTAAAGTCTTGCAAAATTCGCCCTAGTTAGGTGCTTTGTTTGATGGGTTGTCTCCCTCTATCTTCTAATCCACCTGCTAATACCTCGAGATTGAAGAAATGGTATCTATATTTCCTCTTTCCACAAACATTCAGAATTATTACCTCCTACAACTTGTTTCAAAACTAATAGTTTACTCCATGGCCCAATGGTTTCCTCCATGATTGTCCCACCAAACTTTATAAACAAACTTGTCCTATTCAGAAATCTGACCTTCTGAGTGCCTGTGATTGAATATTTAGATTATGGAAACCTTATAAATAGCGAGAGATCCCTATATGGCTATATTAGGTTAGAAATATAGTCTAAAGTTATTTTTATGTTACCCCTAGATTTACCTTTCGCAACCTGGGTATGTTCTGGGTGTTAACAGATTACATCCATCTAACAGTTAATGGTGAGATCAGTTGGTGCAGCTCCACCTCTACGTCTCCTAAATCTGATGATGCATTAGAGAATTGGAAGAATCACATGCATGAGGTATCGCTAAGAAAGTGTGTCCTAATTATGCAGTTGTTGTGTCGAGTCACGAATGAGACTGTTTAATTACCAGTATATGAAGGGCTTAATGAGTTATCTGAATTTCTATTGGAATTTGAATATAAGGTGTTAGAACCAAAGTGATTTCTAGGGTTGGAGGAAGTGATGAAGGCTACTCCAACACGTTGGTGGGCAACCCATAAGAATTCAAATACCGTGTTAGATGGAATATTTCACCTTCTGCAGATAGTAAGGTGTTCCACTGGTTTGAATGGTTCAGATCCAGAACAAATGAAGGACAAAGGTTGAAGACCCTCCCTAGACGCCGTAGATACCTGGAATGTGATGCTTCGATAGTAACCCTATGTACTTGCAATCAGATTAAACATGCAAACACATCAAAGATACCCGAATATAATCTACTGATCCATGTTAGTGACTAAGGAATCTTACAACATACATGTGAAATCATACAACAACAGTAGCATGGGATAGAAACCAACTTTGCATTAAGATAAAATGGAGAAGTTTACAACCAGTTAAGCCTTAGTGTTGACATGTATCTCCATGAAACCAAGCACTCTCATCCCCATAAACTCCGAATTTTTCTCTCTATGCTCTCCAATTTCTTGGGCCAAGTAATCAATCCAACAGCATAACAATACCTTAAGAGTCCCCCCCTCAACCATGGACATGAGCTTCTATTTATAAGGATCAATGGATAGGGATGGTTGAGAGATAAGTGGATGAGGTGGCCTCTAATATCCTAGCATGAGGGATCTCGAGCTCAACTATCCCACAATGATAGGGATAAGGGAGGACACGAGGCTCATCATCCATATGCCTCGAGAAACTTCTCTTTTTCCCTTTTTACCAAGGGCACCGCATTTCTCCTTCAATGATAAAGTGGTTCTGGTAAGAAATTCTTATGGACTAAGGTCCATAAGCAGTGGCACCTCTTATGGATAACAAGGGATAGGTGGTGCGAGCAAGGTACCGCTCTTGGGAAAAGGGGAAAGCATGGTGCTGAGCATTTTTGTGAAAGATTGACAAATGGTATGAGTTTTAACTCCAAGTGCTGGGATTCAGGGCAAGTAGGTATGTTAAGAGTCTTATCACATGATGGTGACAAGAATTTGGTATAACAGGATGCCCCTCAAAGCATGAGTCTTATAGGGATAAGATAAATGAGAGCTTTGAGAGAACAAGTAGTCGCTACGAGGTGAAAATGTTGGCTTGATCGGAGCATGTTGTCAAGTAGGCATCTGTAGTACATCAGTATGTTGACTCTTAGACACAAGTAACCAACTCATGGATGTAGACCAATACAAGGTAGATCCATGAGAGGAATAAACAAGCATGGCTACTAGAATACATCGTATATCCATGTGATAGAGGACTCAAACTTGGACATAGATACCAGACATACAATGTAGATCTATGTCATACAGACACAAATTTGAGCATAGCCACAACCATACAAATGTGGATCCATGGTAGATATACAAAACTCCATCACAACTTCAGGAAAATAAATGAGCGCTTTAAACAAATACCCAGGGTCTTCATCTCATCTTACACAAGGTATGATTCTATCCATGTGATTACAATGATCTGAAGTCAAACATGGTAGAAACCACTTGATTACCAGCCAATAATGTAAACCGTTAACAAGTGAGAGGGAGATCACCATTAATGTTAATGATTCCTAAGGTACTCTAGTACAATCTATCAAGTGAGAATAGATGTCCTAATGTTGAACACCCAGTCGATTCTATTGATCAAAGTTCAATTATGTGAACCTATGTCGAGAGCGAGAGAATCTGTCATTAAGGCATACAGATCTCAAGGTACCAATATTGTTTCTAAGACTATTTCCTGGATAATGAGTTGATGTTGACGGGAAAAGTCTTGTCCAAGGAGGGCCATGATGAGTCCCACATCGATGACACGAAACTCGAAACATAGTTCTGGAATGATGTGAATGTAGTAACCATAATACTAACTCAAAAATACTGACACAAAAACTGTGTGGACTGCAGAGGTAAAAATTATTCAAATCCCCTTTTGAACATCGGGAGGCACGACAAAAAGAATTGGAAGCATGACTGAATGGGACAAAAACACAATGCGATAGTGGACAATGCATTCTTTTGAAAGACTCAAAGGAGTGACATGACTCATGAAAGTGGATGGTTGCAGAGATCAACTGAATACCCAATTGAATGACATGATGTGTAGACAAGTTCCATGTTCAAAGGTAACAACAAACAACTACCATTATTTACAAAATGATTCCCTTCCCATTTCCCCCATCATGATCGATAAGTTCCTCTTTTCAATTTTACAAGTTCAAACAGGGTAACAAACACTCGATATAGCTTGTTAGAAGACAAGTCCATACTGATATGTTTTACAAACCTGAGAGAGGAGGGGTTCATTCCCAAAATGGGTATTTCAATGTTTAATTTAACAAGTTCAATGAAAGAAAACTCGGTATCATTCATGTTTAGAGAGTCTGAATGAATACAGAAGAAGACTCCACAGGGGTCCTTTTTCATATGATTTAGTCCCTAAGTCCCGAAAAAGTATAAATCATACCTTAGGGAACTCTTCCAGTCATGATTAGTTGGAGTGTTCCTTTTTCGTAAATAGTCCTATCCAAACCAAAAAAGAGATAACCTATCGTCGGACAGATGAATCTTCAAATAATTTAACGAGCGTGAAGAAGACAAGATCTCTCGACAATCTTTTCGTATTTAAGGAGCCTAAAAAGAGTTTAAAGAGGACTCCATTAACCTTTTCATGTTTGAATCCAGAGCATGAAAAAGTAATAAACTAAGCTCAAACCACTTTTCATGTTTTAACCAGAGCACGAAAATGGAAAAGTAAGCTCAAACCCATCTTACTGTTTTTAACAAGCTTGAAGATCAGTTGAAAGAATGCTCAAAGACTGGTTTCATTTTTATGCAAGCTCGAAACCAATGGGTAAACCATGCTTGAAAAATCCCATTAACGTGATATACATAGGTTGGAATATTTCCTCCACCATGGTTTCTAGCGAAGCTTACCCCTAGAATGTTTGCTAGCGGCTTGACATTCCCCCAAGATTCATTTTATCTGACGATTCGTATTCCATACCCAATCTAAAAAACCCGGTTACTAATGTGAAAATGTTCACCAAAGGGGTAGGAAGAACGAGAATTGGGAAGGTTCAATTTCTAACACTAAAGTGAATACTCGAATCAAGGGAAGGGGATCTGTTTCATTTTTACACAAGCTTGAAACAAAATGTAACTTTGCTTGGAACATGGTTTCATTTTTATGCAATCTTGAAACCAATAGGTAAACTATGCCTACGGAAACCTACTTCATTTTTTAACAAGCTTGAAATAGAAAATGAACCATGCTCAAGAATGATTTAATTTTTATGCAAGCTTGAAACCAAAAGGTAAACTATGCTTGAGGAGATCCATTTCATTTTTTAACAAGCTTGACATAGAATAGGAACTTTTCTCAAGAATGGTTTCATTTTTATGCAAGCTTGAAACCAAAAGGTAAACTATGCTTGACGAGATCTATTTCATTTTTTAGCGAGCTTGAAATAGAAAATGAACTATGCTCAAGAATGATTTCATTTTTATGCAAGCTTGAGACCAAAAGGTAAACTATGCTTAAGGAGTGGTTTTACTTTTTAATGAGCTTGAAACCAAAAGTAAACTATGCTCAAGAATGGTTTCATTTTTATGCAAGCTTGAAACCAAAAGGGTAAACTATGCTTAAGGACTGGTTTTATTTTTTAACAAGCTTGAAACCAAAAGTAAATTATGCTCATGAACCTGCTCTGACCCAACATGATATCCAGAGGTTGGTAGGTTTCCCCCATTACCTAAAAGTAGGTGGCTTAGTTCCATTATGATGTCCATAGATTAGATCCATTTCCCCCATTTTACCTATGATGGGAAGAAGCTAACTACAAGAATGGGAAAGAACCACAAGAAAATGTGGCACATTCAGGGCAGTCTGATTACCAGGAGTAATGCGATGGTCAGGTGTAACAAAGGAAAGATGATCAATGGTCACAATCTTCCCATCATGGGGAAAATACACAACTCTAAAGAGTGTGGACACAACAGCCTTCATGGCATAAAAATAATCATGTCCAAGGAGCAGATTGAAATCTAAAGGACCTTGGACCACCATAACATCAGTACAGACAATTTTCCCTCCTAATGTAATAAGAAAATAAGGAAGGGTCCCTAAAGGTGCAGTAGGTCTTCTATTAAAATCCAGTATCTGATTAGTGGCTGGCACAAGCTGAGGAGAACCTAAAGCTTGACAAGCAGTTGAGGATAGAATACTAACAAAATCCCCTTCGTCAACAATAGTGCGAAGTATCCTCCTAGCAATAACATTCACAACTATCTAGAAAGGAACACTCAAATGAAGATGAGACTCTGTTAGGTTACTCCAGTCAAAGGAAATAACCTCACTACTCGGAGAGGGTTCTGTCGAAATAGAAAAAATTTCCTCTTGTTGAGAACAATCAGAATGAAGCATAAAAACTTCAGCAAGATTCAGTTCATTCTCTATTGGAAGAGAAGAACATGGAAAATATTTGGTCAAAGAGAATACTTCAATCTTAACACTCTCTGATGGAAGAGCGGGATCGGGTGGAAATGACACTGAATCGACCAGTTTAACTTCACTCTCCAAAGGAAGAGTGGGATCAACCACAGATAAATCTGAATCGACCACTTGGTCAACTAGTGGAGGATCAAGGGATAACTTACTATCACTTGTTGGAATCACCTGCTGATGATCAGTAATATTTTCCAGCCAACGTGAAGCTTCATCCATGCTTGGACAAAGAAAATTATAATGCATAGCCTTGCATATCAAACAAGGATACAAGACTTTACCCTTACAACCTTTTACCAATGGGTCACTGGTTGAGGGAGTATCATCAACATAATGATCAGAGGTTGATGACATAGATGGTTTGGACCTTTTGTACCACTCTTCTTGTACACAGGAGAGACCAGGACACTCCTTAAGAAGGTGGTCCCCCTTACAAATATTACAAGGGAACTTGGGTTTATCGGGTGTTCTCTTAGAATGGGCACCATTAAGAGAAGATGGTTGCTTCTTTTTCTCTTTCTTATCCTTCTTCTTCTTATCCACATGGCTACTAACCATAGAGCTTTGGTCAATCGAAGAAGAAGAAAGGGATGAAGCAACAACTGGTGAAGAAGGAGAGGGATTAGGTTGAGGTCAATCCTCTCTCAAAGTTGAGGTGACATTTGAGACATTAGGTGTAACAGGAATTACTGGATTAAACAGCCAGACCAGTAATCCTATAGTTAATCCAGGAATATTTAGAGTGGCAATAAAGGGAGGATAATTACCTTCACTTGGAGGGAATACAAAAGGTACACCTTGGAAAGGGACCTCCTGAGTGGTAGTCCCAGATGGGGATGCCATCTCTAAACTCTCTAATAACCCCCTAACTACCACACACAAGCAAGTACTACTCAGACTAAAAGTAGCAAGAAAACATGTGAAAGGAGTGGATAAGAGTCAAGAACCTCATAGGATAGGCCAAAAGGATAACTCAGATGGTTTGAGGATTCCTAAAAGGGTCTCCCAACATACACAAGGTATGAGGGAGCTCAAATCGGTAGTAGTGTTGTCTAATGCATAACTATTCACAAGGGGCCTTCCTATATACAATCAAGTACATTAAGTACCTTTCTATATACCTCAAGGGTATGTGAAAGGCTGTTTGATATACTGACAGTACGTGGAAGAACCGCACGAGTCCCGAGATGCAATTCGGACAAAGTAACGACAGCTCCTACGCTTAACGACACCCGAACACGTCTCTAGCTTATCACTAAAAATCGCTATGAAAATTTTAGCCTAGTACTACCATTAGTTTTATCTTGTGCGTTTAGGTGGAACCATGGAGTGAAAACTTGAATTTAAAGAAGATGCACCCTGATCTATATGATAATGCAAGTTTTCCTGTTCAATGAAATTCTACCTAAGAGAGGGAGAGAGATTTACTTTTCTTCCCAAAAAATGCACACCCAAATGCAAATGCAATTCTATCTTTTCAAATGGAAAGTGAAATATCAATGCACCCCAAACAATCTTCAAATCAAATAAGAAAGATATCTAGAGAACATATAAGATAAATCAAAATGTTTCCTATCTTTGCATGCTTGAAAAAGATGCATAAAAACTCAATGGAAAGATAATTTCACAAACGTTTCCAAACAAATCTAACTCTAATGCACGCAAAGATAAAAATAGATGTTTCTTCTCAATGAAAGTAAGATCTAGAATTTCAGACAATCATCCACAAAACAAGAAGAAAATCATTCAACAAACTTGTGAATAAAGCAAAAGAGAGAGAAAAATAAAACTTCTCTTTGAAACAGATAAGAAAACGAAGAGCCAATATTTCCTACCAAGCATTGAAAAAATCGGCAAGCAAAAGGAAACAAGAATCACCCCAAGCAAAGAAAGACTCAAAACAACATGGATCACTCATGCATTCCAAGTCTAAAAAAAACCAATGGCTACACATGAAAATGAAATGTATATTTCCAATTCCAATGAATAATATCTACAAAAAAGAGCAAGAGGTTTCAAGCAAAGAAAATAATGCAAAATCCAATGCAAGAAACATAAACTCTCTGTGAATGAAAAGGGAATATAACAATCAAAGCGACTGTAGAACAGGGCCTACCTAGCACCGCACAGATGAAGCTGCTGATAGGTATTTTTAAGGTAGAACCACTCCTTGCTCACTGGATTCAGGCAGTGGCACCATGTATGGCTAACTAGGTTCAGGCGGTGGCATCGCTTCTCGCCCACTGCATAAGAACAGTTCCCTGTAAAATCCAAAAAATCAAGGAGAACGACAGATCAAGTCAGAAAAAGACCAGATCAAGGTCAAAACTGATAGATTGAGAATAAAAAAGAGCATAAAAGGTCAAAATGATTCATATCTACACAGATCTGGAAGTTTCAAACCCAAATTCACTGAGTCAGATAGTAGATCTGAATGAAGAGAGTTGGAGAAGGAGCCTAGATTTGGACAAGACTTGAAGAACTGAGGAAGATCAGAATGACTGATACACAACTCCCCAGTGGAGTCACTATATTTTTTAGCTGGAATATTTCACCTTCTACGGACAGTAAGGTGTTCCACTGGTCTGAATAGTTCAGATCCAGAACAAATGTAGGACAAAGGTTGAAGACCCTCCCTGGACACCATAGATACCTGGAATGTGATGCTTCGATAGTAACCCTATGTACTTGGAATTAGATTAAACATGCAAACACATCAAAGCTTCCAGAATATAATCTACTGATCCATGTTAGTGACTAAGGAATCTAACAACATACATGTGAAATCATACAACAACAGTAATATGGGACGAAAATCAGCTTTGCATTAAGATAAAATGCAGAAGTTTACAACCAGTTAAGCCTTAGTGCTGACATGCATCTCCATGAAACTAATAACTATCATCCCCATAAGCTCTGAATTTTTCTCTCTATGCTCTCTAATGGCTTGGGCCAAGTAATCAATCCAACAACAGAACAATACCTTAAGAGTACCCCCCTCAAGCATGGACATGAGCTTGTATTTATAAGGCTCAATGGATAGGGATGGTTGAGAGATAAGTGGATGAGGTGGCCTCTAAGATCCTAGGATGAGGGATCTCAAGATCAACTAACCCACAATGATAAGGATAAGGGAGGACACGAGGCTCATCATCTAGATTCCTCGAGAAACTTCTCTTTTTCCCTTTTTACCCAGGGTACAACGTTTCTCCTTCAATGACAGAGCGGTTCTGGTAAGAAACGATTATGGAATAAGGGCCATAAGCAGTGGCACCACTTGTGGATAACAATGGATAGGTGGTATGAGCAAGGTACCGCTCTTGGGAAAAGGGGAAAGCGTGGTGCTGAGAATTTTTGTGAAAGATTGACAAATGGTATGAGTTTCCACTCCTAGTGCTGGTATTCAGGGCAAGTAGGTATGTTAAGAGTCTTATCACATGATGGTGATAGGATTTTGGTATAACACACTGTATGGTCACAGTGTCAAATATTGATGACATCTCTCTTTGGTGACACAGAAGAGTAGCATGATGGAAGGTACGATGGGAGGAATAATCATGGTGATCATTTGATTGAGTGTCAAACCTTGGGCATCGCAACCAAAGGATGATTGGGTCCATGAATTTATCGATACATTGGATGAGATTCCACGATCATGGTATGTATCAACCAAGTTGCGCAGAGAGATTACTACTTGGGAAGAGTTGACAGTTTTCTTCACTCACACCTTCGGTTTCACAAATACCAATACAACTATTCATAATGCACTAAAGCATATCCGCGATGTTGTTGTAGAGGTAGTTCCAGTTGCATATCCAGTGGACCTGCATGAGAAATTTCCAATGCAGTTGATGATGGAATGCTATAATGTGACTGGAGGACCCAAGGATGGTGATGATCCATAGAACATTGATATTCCGGATACAGAAGGGATTCAGGATGTTGCAACACCTGATGTGCCGACGAATCCAATGAATAAACCATTGAAAATTAGGAAGGTCAACATTGAGATGGAGGATAACCCAAAGTTTACAAATGTTGGGGACTATTGGGATGAAGATACCATGGCAAAGATCATGGATTTGTTGCATTAATTCCAATATTTGTTTCCTACGAAGTTTTCCGAGATGAAGGGAATACTAGGAGACTTAGGGGAGATGAATATTCTGCTGAAACCATATGTGAAACCAGTCAAGAAGCAGTCGTATAGCCTGAATCTATGATACAAGGAGAGGGTCAACCAACTCAAATATGAGATTGACAGAATTTTAGATGGTGGACTAATTGAGCCGGTTGAAGAATCGGAATGGATCAGTCCTATGGTGGTCCAAGATAAGAAGACATATGAGGTTCGTATTTGCGTCGACCTTAGAAAATTGAATGATGCATGTGTGCATGATCCATTTCTGACACCATTCACTGATGAGGTGCTAGAAGGAGTGTATAGTCAAGAAATGTATTCCTTTACTAATGGATTTTCTGGTTATCACCAGATTAGGATCGCAAAAGAGGATCACCACAACAAAACATTCATTATTGAATGGGGTTATTTTTAGTACACTATGATGTGGTTTGGGATGAAGAATGTTCCTATGATATTCTCCAAGGTTGTTGTCGCTGCCATCAAGGATTTTATTTAGAAGTTTCTGCAAGTTTATATGGATGATTGGAAAGTTTATGGATTAATCAAGGACCATCTAGAAAACCTATGACTGATACTGGAGCTATGTTGACGGCGCCAGATCGCGTTGAACTCAAAGAAGTGTATTTACTGTGCACCTTTTGGTATGTTTTTGGGACAGATTGTTTGAAAGCAAGGATTGTTGGTTGACCTCGTAAATATTGCGCTAATTTTGAGCTTTCCACCTCCTACAAATGTGATACAAATTAGAGCAACACAGGGGCACACATGTTACTACCACAAGTTCATTCGTGGTTATGCTATGATCACCGCTCCTATGGAGAGGTTTCTAAATAAGGAATCGATAAGTGTATGGAGTCAAGAGTGTCAGGTCATTTTTGAGACAATAAAGGTGAAAAATGGCTTCCACACCAATACTAGTTTTTCCTGATTAGAATAAGGAGTTCCATGTCCATGTTGATGCATCATCCATTACGCTAGGAGTGGTGCTAGCATAGTTAGGGGAAGGAGATTTGGAACACCTGATCGTTTTTACTATTTGAAAGTCATCAACCGTAGACAAAAATTATACTACCACAGAGAAGGAAGGTCTGGTGTTTGTATATGCGCTACATAAACTTCTCCGTTATCTATTGGGTGGTCATTTCAAAATGTTCATGGACCATTCTGCTTTGAAATACATGGTAAATAAGCTTGTGCTGGGGGGGTGATATGCCATTGGATACTTCTTTTTCAAGAGTTTGATTTTGAGATAATTGTGAAGCTGGGTCGCTTGAATGTTGGCCCAGATCATTTATCTTGAATTGAGACATGTAAGGAACCAACAAACATTGAAGATGGGTTTCCAGATGCGCAACTATTTAGAGTTTGAATGGTTGATGATTACTAGGAACAAATAATTCAATTTTTGGAGACAGGAACAACACCAGAAGAGGTTACTACAAGTTAGAAGAAGTAGTTGGTTGTTAAGGCCATAGATTTCCAACTGATCACTAGACAACTCTATAAAATAGGACCAGATGAGATCTTATGATGATGTGTCCTACAACATGAACAAGGGAAGATATTAGCAAAGGCACATGCGAGAGTTGGTGGTGGAAACTATGGAGGTCACACTACTTTAAAGAAGGTGCTCTGCATAGGGCTTTGGTGGACGACTCTCCATAATGATGTGATGGATTATCCATGGATTTGTGATGTTTGTCAAAGAACTGGGAAATCATCAAGGAGGGATGAGATTTCGCTGGTACCTCAGGTGACATTGTAGCCATTTGATAAATGGGTTGTGGACTTTGTGGGACCAATCAATCCACCTAGAAAGAGAACAGATGTGCGTTATATAACTATAGCAATAGACTATTTGAAAAGATGGGAAGAGGTCACACCTATTGTAGATTGCACCATTGGGACATCAACAAGATTCCTATTTGACAAAATTGTTACTCGGTTTGGGTGCCGAAGGATATTAATGAGCAACTAGGGGAGTCACTTCATCAATCGCACTGTTAGCGCATTGATAGAGGAGATTCATATACAACATAAGAAGAGTACCCTATATCATCCACAAGCAAATGGGACAGTGGAGGCATTCAACAAGGTGTTGTAGCATGTGCTTAAAAAGGTATGCAACAAAAACTGTGATGACTGGGATTTGAAGATTTCAATAGTTTTGTGGGCATATTGCACCACTTGTAAAAGATTGACTGGACAGACACTGCTCAAATTGGTGTATGGGAAAGAGGTAGTCATGCCTATGGAGTACATTGTTCCAAGTTTGTGCATAGTGACATCGATAGGCATGGATGATGAGGTGGCAGTAGAATAATTCCCGGTGTAGTTGGTGCAGCTCGAGGAAGACTATTTTGTTACAGGTTTTCACTAGTGCATTGAGAAGGATTGACAAAAGGCTTGGCATGATCGACATATTAAGCACAAAAAGTTTCAGCAAGGAGACCTGGTCTTGATGTATGGCAGAAAGTTCATGAAACATCCATGTAAGTTACAGATGCATTGGCTAGATCCATATCCCATTAATTCCATTACTTCCGGAGGTGCAGTATAACTGCAGCAGTTAGATGGAGCGATGCTGCCAAAGATAGTGAATGGTAGCAGGATGAAGCCCTACAGGATGGGCCCGGTGCTACACAATGCTTGAGGCACTATGCAATGAAAAAAAAATTCTCTTTGTTTCTACATAAGATTCTAGTTAGGGGGATGGTGCACCAAGAGGAAGGGGATGCACAAGTAGCGTAGTTAGCATCGCAGTTAGGAAGTCATGTTGCGACGGCCGCAGGGCCGCAACATAGTCAAATCAGTAATAAATGTAGATATTTAAAGTAGTTAACCAGTGACTCTTGTTGAATCAATGCATATTTAAGGTAGATCCAATCATTGGATTGACAGGATCGCCAATGGATCTGGGTGATTAATGCATGATTTGGTCATGATGAGGAAAAGAGGATCACAATGATTTGGTCATGATGAGAATGTGATTAACTTGATGCTATAAGAAAAGGTTGAATGCGGTCGAAAGTCACCATTGAGAAAGTGTGAATTGTTAATAGAGTTGAAAAATAGATTTACATTCAGTTGAGTTGTGATGGTTGGGTGAGTTGTAGGGGCACTAGTTAGGCATGGTGTGTTAGCAAGTCACAGTTGAGATTTCTAACAAGAGGGATTCACCAATCATCGGGGTCACTATTGAAGAGGACATTGCAAGCATGCTGGTGGGATCCTCCTCAGTTCTGAAGAAGAAGAGAGGGACGTAATGGCTTGCGTCCCCAGTTTAGAAGAAGCAATAGACTAGAATGTCTGTGTAGGAACATGAGGAGGAACCTGTGTAGATGCATCCATCGACTTCATGGGTTGTGGAATCATCAGCCCATGCAGGGGTGTCCAATGCAGATATCCCTAGGTATGTTCCTCCCACTCGGCCAGATGTGAAGCCCAGGAAGATGAAAAAGAACTAGAAATACCTAGTGAAGATTCTGATAATTCTATGGGGAATGGTATGCACCACGAACATCGTTCCTGCGTTGATGCGTATGAAGTATGATGATCACGATATGCTTGCGTCGATAGAGATCATGAAGGGTCCCTATGAACCTATGATAGTGACTAGAGGCATCCCAATATTACACATTCCACAAGATTGGGCACGATATTTTCAAATATTTGGGTTGTTGGATCGTATCAGCATGTCACACTTTGGGTGATTGAATGAAGCGAATGCATGCAAAAAGTATCTCTTGGCAGGCTTTCATGGCGGGATTTTTTTGTTTAGACCAGCAGGTCAGAGTCACCATGGCGATAATTTCATAGATCATAGGGTTACCCAAGAATGAGCTAAAGACAATGATAAGAAGTTGGCTGCAAAGATGAAGAAGAAATATGGCTTGTAGCGTGATGGATAGTCATACCATGTCGATAGCATAAATGATCTGGTTGTCCGCATTGGAATGCGAATCTCAACAAGTAAAATAGTGAGGATTATTAACCCAAAAATATCCCACTCAACTCTCCATGGACTACATCATGCAAGGACACCACTTCACGACCCTCCATTAGACCTCCACACCCTCAAAATAGCTTAAGGATGAAGAAAAGGGCTTAAAACCCCCAAAAAGGAGCCCAAAATACTCTCCCAGGAGCTAAAGCCCCCCAAAAGTGGCTAAAATCCTAAAAGGAGTTAAAATTAGGGCAGAAGGGGCTAAAATCCCAAAAAAGGGGCTAAATCCCGAACCAAGTGCTTAAAACCCTCAAACCCCTTGAAAAAGCTATAAAAGGAGGGTGGGGGCTCACTCTCAAAACACTTCTCCCTTACATACTGTTATGCTGCCTGTGGATTCCTTGAGACCTTTGCTTCTCAAGCCACCCACACTCCCTCTCCTCCATTTCCATTGAGCCATTGCTTCTCTATCCAAGATAGGTGCTTCCACAAGCTAGGGCATCGTGGCCCATTTCCACCAGAGAAGGTATAGCTTGTCTTTCATGTTTTGTTTCTTTGCTTCTTAGTTTTCTTTGCTTTCTAACCAATATTTCATTTGCAGGTTTATGTTTAGCATTGTTTTGTAGGTTTTATTGTAGCTTAGGATTTGTTTGTAGGTTATTGGAGGCAGAACCCTAACCCTTGTTTGCAGAGGGGTTCACCATTGCTTCACTCTTCTTTCTGTTCTTAGTTTAGTTGTTGTCCATTTACATTACATTTTTCTTTTCTGCATTTATCCATGAAGGAACATATCCTTCTATCCTATAGATAGAAGGGATCCATTCCTACCCCTGTAGCAAGGAGAAATCCCTGCTACAAAACTAGCGACCATACCAGGTCGATCCCACAGGATCCCTGGTCCAAATTTTTAATTTTTAAGTTTTTTAATTTTTTGCCCTAGTTTTCAAAAATTTCCTGTTAAATTCACTTTAAATCCAGTTTATTTTTAGTTATTAGTACTTCCGAAGCCTCTGCTAGGAAAAATCGAGTCAATTTGTCCACGGTACAAGTTACTGTTGGCCAGATCTAACTCTGGACCACAAAAAACCCCAAATCCAGGGCAGGGCGCTCTTATCGGGACTGAAAGTGAGGTGAGGGTGCACTTAATGGCCAAACAGGTGCACCCAAGGAGCACTTAATCCCCTGATAAGTGTGACTTCAACCCAGAAACACAGACCATGACTGTCTATGGATTCTGTCTGACCCCCTCTCCTGTTTCTGAAAAAATCTTGTGGCCCCCTCACCAGATTTGATAAAAAATGTGCAGCCTGTCAAACAGAACTTCAATTTTATTTTAATAGGAGTTAAATTTCAGTTTTATAGGACTGTCAGTGCATCCCAGCCATGTCTTTCCAACACACCAGTTCAATTTCAGTTTCTGTTTTTGCTTTCTGCAATTTCTTTTACAAACAATGTGTAGATTCCAAGTAAATGTTAATGGCTTAATCAAATGAATGTAGCTAAAATAAAAACAACCTAAAACTAATTGTATTTCTCACCCTTCCTCCTCTACCCATTCATCACCCTCCATGGTATTCTGGGATACGATAAAGTGCAAGCCCGTATAGATCTAGGCCCTTCATTGAACATTCTTCCAAACCACTAAAATTGGATGACCTGGAAGGTAGAGGGGGTAGAGAAGGAGGGATTCTCATGGTGCTAAGCGTCCTCCTTGTTGACCAACCTTGCATCTGGGATGTGACCTGAGGATCTATATATGGGATTAGTCCCATTGTGTTGAGAGCCCAACACCTTCTCTTGGTTGAAGAGGAATATCAGTGCGAGGTAGTCATATAGTTAGGTCATCAAAAATTTAGGGTTAATAACTGTATTTGTTCACAATTTTTTATTATTCAATGATTTCATACACAAACACAATAACATGAAATCTACCATGATGAATTCATAAACCATTTGCAGCAACCAAATACCAGAAAAAAAAACAAACAAGTACACCATACCAACTAATTAACCCAACTCAGTTCATGACGCTGAGTGACCCTTAAAATTTACCAATTTACACTAAGTACAAACAAATCTGTAGTCTTTGAGGACATAAGTCCCTGAATACTTCAACTGTGGGAAGTACTTGGGATCTTCCCAGAAATTCATTGTGAGGAGTACCACAGGAACCCCAAAGTAGTTGGCCACTGAGAGGAATTTCCAAGCGAAACAGGAAACGACCCCTTTCGATTGAGTAGAAGCACCTATCAAGAAAAAGCCAAGTGCTGTCTTCTGGTAGTCTTGGTGTTTGAGTGACCACCTAAAGCCAATAGGAAGCCACTGAAACTGGGATCCAAACATCATTCCCACCAGTTTCATACATAAAAACACAATTGGTACTCCGCTCTTCCTCACACATAAGAGGAAAACCACCACCATTTGGAACACTCAATTGACACTGTCGAAACCGTTCTTAGCAATCTCTAACACCATCAGAAGACCACACAACCTTTGATTCTGATTCAAACCCATATCAGTCTGAACCAGACCTCCACACCGCACCATGAAGCCCCATGGCTGGTGAAAATATGGATCCATTTTCCGGCTTAACCTTAGCAAGTGGACCCATGTCCACATCCCAACCTATCACCCACAACCTAGCCAGTGGCCCAAGCACAGTTATGCAAACTATCATCAGTCAGCTACCACCACATGTAGTCACCAGCCAAGCTGGCCCACTGGCAGCACACAGGGGCAGTGTCCCCTCCACCTACACTGCCCCTCCTACCACACAGGGTGGAAGTGGACCATCCACTTATATTTCCCCTACTGTCATACATGGGGGAAATGTCCCCGCCACTCATACTGTCCCCCCCACAAAACTTGGGGGAATTGGCCCATCCGCAATGGTGCCACTACAAGCACCCCCAGCTGTGCAGATGCATTATGCATTTGTAAACCCCACCACCATCGCAACCCCATCACAGATCAACCTAGGGTCAAATCTGCCATTCATGGCTCATCTTAACCTACCCAATTTTTCTCGGTTAACGAACGACCCCATCCACCACCAAGCTTTCTGGCCACCCATGCCAACTAAGCTGCCATCAGACATCCCCAAGTTTGAAGGCAAAGAAGGGGAATGTCCCCAAAACCACATAATGACATTCCATATATGGTGCTCATCCAACAACATTGTAGATGACTCCATCAGGATGAGGCTATTCCAACGCACCCTTACAGGTGATGCGGCCAAATGGTACATTGAGCTGCCACAAGCCAAGTAGCCGAACTTCAACTCCCTAGACTTCATGTTCCTATAGTATTTCTAACTCCCTGTCAGATATGACGAAGGGGTGGAGATCCTACCATCCTGGCGTCAAAGCAATGCCACTCATATAAATGACCATATCCATGAGTGGTAGCGATGTCGTAGCTTATGTAAAATCCAACTTGACGACATGATCTTCTTGGATTGGTTCCTTAAGACCTTGCTCCCACCCATAGCAAAGGATGTCACATCCGAATGTCCTCAATCCAAATAAGAGGCCATACTGAAGGCCCAACAGTTTGACCTTATCTATGCTCAGTCTAGATACCTATACACCATAATTCCAGACGCCCCCCATCTTAGTACCTCATACCGTGATGCATTGGGGGCATCCCATGCTGTGGATGGCACCATAGGATTGGTCTCCCAACAAACACAACACCAACCAACCCCACCTACAATTCCATCACAACCAAGAAACACTGTTAATGTTGCTTACCAAAACCAAGCTCTGGACTACACAAGAATGATGTCCTAGTCCAGAGAAACAACTTCTTACATGCAGCCTGTGCCATCGTAGTAGGCTCAAGCCATGGCTTGGACAACACATCAGTATGTGGGGAAATTTCCCACATTTGTGGCACCACCAGCCCCACAAATATACTATGCCCCACTAGTGAAACCAGTTCATGCCCCCACCCTCGCTCCACCCGCTCTGTTGGGACAAGTGTTCGCACAAAAAAATCATCCCAACCAGCCTGCCCCTAACAATCAACAAGGGAAAGCTAGGAATAATTCACCCTGCAACCAAGGCAATAAACAACTACAAGGAGGCGGTCAACAATCGAACCCTCCTAACAATGCCACGGCAAAATGGCCAGCCCAAAACCCCCCACAACAGAATGCACCTAGATGCAACTCCCTGTTGTGCATGAACCAACCATGCACACTCTATGATGTCTATGGGAAATACACATTTGGGTGTCTACTCATAGTTTGTGTGAAGCAGGCCATTCAAAATGAGGCCCAAAAGGCCGCCAACACTACAAGTCACGCCCAACCCAACCTAGCACCACAAGGACCTCCCCCTATGGTGCTTCAAAACCCACTCCCTGTCTAAGGGTTGGTGGAAACTGCACCCCCTCCCCAACTCAATCCCAATGCTCTGGGGGCACCTCCCATGGCCAAAACAGGTGTTCATTACCTTCTAGCCATGACAATGAAAGATGTCAACTTGCAAACCTGACGAAATCAGTACGGTACCACCACCGAACCCGTTGACACATCAGTGGCATCAATGTCCAAAACGATCAACCTACCTCTTCATTTACCCCCGTTCCTATGCCCCCCTATATGCAAAATTGCCAATAACACCATGGCTAGAGCTGTAGTCAGCTATAGAATTGTGGATTATTTGGCCCAAATTCCAACTGCCATGTCTGCTCTTGAGGTACTTAAAATGTGCCCAACGTAGTGGAAAGCCTTACTAGCCACCCTAGGGGTAGTAGACCCCTTCGAATCCAAGTTGATCACACTCGACATGGAGAATGAGGAACCGTGCATGCCATCGACCATTGCCTTCCAAATCCTGGTGTCCATCCAGAATTTGGTTGGGCATCGATGCATAGTGGATTAGGGGGCATCCACATGTGTTATGTCTACCTTGGTTTAGCAAAAACTTGGATCACCAATTCTGCAACCACCCTCCACAACCCTTCGGGCTTATGATGGACATCCCACTAAAGCCCAAGGAATCCTCCCCCATGTCCCCATTACATTAGCCAGGAAGACAGTGTTGATCGACATAGAAGTCGTCAATGCTCAACTGGACTACAACCTCCTCCTTGAAAGGAGTTACATGTATGCCATGAGAGCAGTCACATCAACTATCTTCCATTTCATGATGTTCCCCCATGAAGGGAAGATTGTGATAGTTGATCAGCTCACTTATCATGATCCGTAAGAGTTAACGACACCTACCAATGTTATCCCTACCATTTCCACCATTGAGCCGCAAGGGGCAACCACACATGCTGATGTCGTCCCTGCAATCAACACTATGGTTGACAACACACCAGCACCTCCGTTGTTGAATGTGGGCCCTGGGTTTTTTGCCGATACCTCCATGATAGCTCCTTTCCCATTAGTCTCACCACCACTAACACAAAATGAAACTGTGGACTTGTGCATGGTATCATCAAGCATTGCTGCACCCAAACAACAACCGCAACTGTAGCCCCAACCACAACCACAACATCGTCCGCAGCCGCAACACCAACAATAGCTGCAACATCACTTACAACAACAACATTATGCGTAGCCGCAACCACAACCACATCTCCACATGTAACCAGCCAAGAGTTATTTGGGCTCATCCCCAGTCCATACGATTCCCTTCCTCTTCCCCCCACCTAATATCATGAGCAAGTCGATCATGTCCACCTTAACCCTACCAAAATTTACGTTGGGAATCTTGGTGTGGTATCTTGATCTACTAGCTCAACCACCAATGCCCCAGGTTTTTTTAACCCCGGTGCAACCCATTACAGTCAATTCTCACCCTCCACCTAGTACGCAAAAGCCAATAGCCGCACCCGCAACCGCCCCACCCCACCCAAAAAGGGCCAGGGGCAAGAATGCCAAAGCCACTATAGAACTGTGACAAGTCCCACCGTGTGTCGTCTGTGAACAATAGGGCCATCCAACTCAAAATTTCCTTGAAATCCCAGTGATTCGTGCACATATAGATGCCATGGACACAAATGAGAACATCCCTGTGGTCGAACTTCCAACCGCACCCATAGTCAGGAACAAGGCATTGAGGACAAACCATGCTTGTGTCCTTTGCGGATTGTATGGACATTACTCCCACCATTGCCAAGACCTACCCAAATTTTGAATGGCTCTCGCTAACCTCCGTCAACATTCCCTTGAGTCTGAGATCACCTTGATTGAAGAAGTTCACCCACCACCTCCTTCGTCTGACACCATGTCCATTTACATGATGTCCAGTTCCACCGACCCGCTCATCTCCCATCTCCTCCTCCATCGATAGTCCATCAGACCTGTCTCTTCATTGCTTCAGCAATGATGAGGAGATACTTGAAGCTCTGACTACCCCAGAATACCCATGGGTTGACATGCACCATCGTTCGTTCTTCCTCCCTGAATAACTTGTGTTGCAGTATGACCATTTTTCCATGGAGACCAAAGATTTCATCCATGGGAAGGTCAACTGGTTCAAGAACCCCATCCCAACACCCAATTCCTTCAAAGAAGGGAATATGGTGAACATTTTTTCAACCATTAAAATTGACATCTCAACCAATTCTGAGATTGTTGAAGAAATCATGCTGGGGGCATCTTGCTCCCCGAAAGAGGTCAATGCCTACAAATCTCTCTTCTAAGAGTTCCATGACATCTTCTCCTGGTCTTACACCAAAATTCCCGACCTAGATCCATCCATCATGGAACACCACATAGACACATGGCCTGATGTGGCTCCCATGCACCAAAATCAATGGCCCATCCATCCATCCAAAGTGGCTGTGGTGAAAGCCGAGATAGAGAATTTGCATAGAGCCGGCTTCATTTACACCATTGCGTACATGATTTGGGTTTCTAATCCTGTTCCCATGAATAAAAAATAGGGTGCCATTCATGTTTGCACTGAATTCTGCAACCTCAATGGGGCATGTCCCAAAGACAACTTCCCCACAGCTTTCATCGACCAGATCATCGATGCATGCACATGACATGAGGCCTTTTCCTTCATGGATGGTTTTTTCGGATATAACCAAATCCAAATATGGAAAGAAGACCATTATAAGATGGCATTCACAACCCCATGGGGCACATTCACTTATTGAGTCATGCCCTTTGGCCTAAAAAATGTTGGAGCCACCTTCCAGCGTGCCATGACATATTGTTTCCATGATTTAATTCACATCATCCTGGTGTACCTGCATGACCTTACCGCTCGATCAACAAAACAATCACAACATATAGACGACTTGCGGAAAGTCTTTTTACATTGCCGCAAGTACAAAATTCATCTGAACCCCCTCAAGTGCATTTTTTGTGTCCTAGCAGGCCATCTACTCGGATTCATTATATCTCACAAAGGGATAATGGTATATCCCCTCAAAATTTAGGCTATCCTTGATCTTCCTTCCCCAAAAACTCGGCACCAACTATAGAGCCTCCAAGGCAAGGGAAACGTTTTTTGCCACTTTGTACCAGAGTACACAACAAAAGCTTACGGATTCATTCGCCTGCTCTGCACAAAAATCCCCCTTCTTTGGGATCAGTAAGCACAAGAATTGTTTGATGCACTCAAACAATCCCTGGCTTCTGCACCATTACTTTCAGCACCCAATTTCACCCGAGACTTCGTTCTCTATGTGTCGGCCTCAGAAAATGCCATCGCTAGAGTCTTGGTCCAAGAAGACGATGCTCGCCATGAGAATTTGATTTACTACATCGGTTAGAAGCTAATAGGACCCCCACTACAATATTCACCCGAGGATAAATTGGCTTTTGCTGTCATCTTCTCGGCTCAGAAATTGTGCCACTACATCATTGCAAACCATACTCGTGTAGTGGCTGCTTCAAAACCAATGCGGTACCTCTTAATCCGTCATCTACTACAGGGTCGAGCCGCTAAGTGGGTAGTCATCCTCCAAGAGTTCAACCTAGAGTTTGTGTCTCTAAAAAGCACAAATGCACTCGCACTAGCCATGCTCATGACCAATCAGCCCCCATTAACTGCATCATCAACCCCTAAGGATGATCTCCATGATGATTTTCTATTGATCATATCCACGGACAACCCCTGGTATGGAGAAATCCTTCTTTACTTATGCACACAAAATTTTGCAGCACACTTAAATCATGAGGATAGGTGACGCATCCGACATCAAGACATTCGCCACTTGCTGATTGGAGATGTTCTATATCGTCGAGGCATTGACACCATCCCACGTCGTTGACTCACCCATGATGAGGCCGAAACCATCCTTAACAACTACCATAGTGGATCTTGCGGTGGCCACCTTTTAGGCTTGGAAACCACCCAAAATATTCTACGCACTAGCTATTTTTGGCCCTCCATCTTCGCTGATTGCATAGAAGCAGTCAAGAATTTCCGTAGCTATTAGCTCTTAGCCTCGAAGGCAAGAACTGCCTATGCACTGTTACACCCCATAGTCACAGTTGGTCCCTTCTGCAAATGGGAAATCAACTTCATGACAATCACCCCCGTTTCAACTAATGGTCATAAATACATCATTATAACAGTCGATTACTTCACCAAGTAGGCCAAGGCCATGCCCACATTTGATTGCAAAGCCAAAACCACAGCACTCTTCTTCTTTAACCATGTTATTTCATGATTTGGTGTTCCTAAACAATTAGTCTCATACCATGGAGCACACTTTCACGATGCCGTATGGGCTAAAATATTAACCATGTTGAAGTTCAAACACCAATACTCATCTTCCTACTACCCTCAGGGAAATGGCCAAGTTGAGGCAGTCAAAAAAATCATCAAAACAATGCTCCAAAGGATGGTGGGAAACCATAAAACCAATTAGCATCACATGCTATTCTTTTCCCCATGGGCTTATCGCACATCCATAAAAACCACAACCAATTTTACCCCCTTTCTCCTAGTACATGGCATTGAATCAGTGCTCCCTATAGAGTGCCAAATTCCATCCCTCCGCCTGGTGGTAGAACTCCTCCCTGATACTTCACCTTTAGAAGAATGACTCCTCCAATGCGAGAAAAACATAGAAGACCGTCGAGCTTCCCTCCAAGCCATTGAAGTAGCAAAAACATGATCAAAGATCCACTATGACTCCCATGTCCACCCTCACACCTTCAGCAAAGGTGATATGGTTCTAGTCTATGACCAACCCAATGATAAATTGGGCAAAGGTAAGTTCGAGTCAATGTGGTATGGCCCATACATCATCCACTGTTGCCTCAGAAAAATGGAATACACTCTCACTGACTCTGATGGACAACTCTTAGAGAACCCCCGCAATGGGCTCTACCTCAAGAAATTTTATGCTTAACATCACCAATGAGTCGCTTCTTTTTCTTTTTCTTGTTTTTCAACATTTTTCAGCAAAAATCAGAGGCATCACCATCAACTGCTAGTCCAAAGTCCCTTGGAATTAATTCAAGACATCTCTCACACCTCTGGGACCAAATGAGACCACCATCTCATTTTTAATAAATCAATTTCAGGACCATTTCCCACCAGCCACCTCGATTTACGAGCCATGACATGATGATGCAAGTGTCTACAGAACTGTACTTGTATCACACTTCCCGATCGCTACTCATGCGAGTTTTCAGGCCACCTCCTGTTAAGGAATGTAATTTTTAGTTTTTGTTTTGTATTTTTAACACATAGTTGTCTTTTCTATCCACCGCACCTCACACGGACATTTGGACCACTGTCCACAAAATGATTTATTTTTCTTGCATGTATTGGGCATAGAAATGCCCCTGGACTTGCACTCACATCACATGTAGTCAATTCTGTCCACCACAACACACACACATGCTCTCCTGGCCTCTGTCTAAGAGCCACCTTGGTTTGTGTGCCTCTGTCGTGATTTATCCCATGTATGTATTAGTATGTTTGAGAGCCTTCTGCTCCATCCATACTGCATGGATGACCTTTGGAGTTCTGTCCACCATCCCGACATGGGGCATCACCTATGCCACTGCAATCCGTTGACCACACTGGAGTTTCATTTAAGCTCTTTTCTGACTCCTTAAAACAATGAAAAGATAGTTGAGCGCAGCTGCTTCCTTTCCCACTCGTTAAAGTATAGGAAAGGGAATCTACGTCGTCTCGTTTACCTCCTTTTGCGAACCATGTAGACCATCAATTGAAAAGGACCTCCTTGGCATACTCAAGCTAAGACCGTTCCCCTTTGCATATTTTTATGCTTTCTCGGGTAGAGGGGCTGCACTTTACGAAAAAGCTCAACATGGGTTGTCATTAAGCTCTTTTCCAGCCTTCTCATCAAGAAAATATTGCCAAGCAAACTTTGTTTCATTCATGCTCGTAAAAGTATCTGAATAACTGTCTAGTCAATATAGGTTTAACCTTTCCCGTCCTGATTGGACTACCAACAGTAAAGAAGTCTCTCATCCCCTCTAGGATGGGTGAGCTCTCCTCTGTATACTTTTATCCCTTTTCAGGCACAAGAGACCACCAATGAAAAAGAGCCCCCACTGGAGTCTTCTTTGTGCTTTCAAACTCTCTAAAATTGAAAGCACCATCAAGCATTTACCTTCTCAAGATCACCAAAAATCCACGAGATCGTACCATAACGGTGTCCCTAGACACCACCCTATAGAAAATAGTTTGGCATCATTCCCACATTGGGTCACCTTTGTTCAGAGTACTTTGTAATGCATCTTCCTTGGATCCCATCAATTTCAAAAGTGTCTACCTCCTCCAAGCATTTCCCATTTGCAGTGACATTCCTGGTATTACAGCTATGATCCCATACCCATGAGTCAAGTTTCATTTGTTTCCTGGTCTGCCCTAGTGTCATACTCTAAACAAAGGAAGTTTGAATCCACCACACTCCCCCTTCCCATGTTCAATTATTTCCCTCCCCCTCTCCCCCCCCCATTCAATGGTTCAGTCCACAATTTATCTCATAGCTTTTGGTTATCTCCCTCGCGCTCCTGGTCAAGGAAACATCATTGCCTTGACTAGGGGCAGGTCTCCCTCTATTGACACCAACACACATATTCCAGAGGATAGACCTAGAGGTCCCTGTATCTTGGTTTCATTAACATCATTGATTAGTTCCTTGGACCACTTGAGAGGAGCCCTTAGTGCCTCTCAAGATGGTTGTTTCTCACATGCTCAACTTCAACTACGTCATCTCACCATTGAGATTCATATAGGGTTTGGTCCGTTCAGTATTTGGTCAAAGACCCCAGATGTCACCTGAATCTAGCACATTGATGAGTCTATTCGAAGGACCTAAACAGGTTATGTCCCTTGTGATTTCCAGGTTACATTGGAGACAGTATTCAGAAGCCCCAGCAGTGCTTCGATATACCTTTATGATTGATGCAGCATACTTGTACCATGGAGACTCTAGTTTTCAATCAGCAAGTCCATATAGATATGTACCATTCTAGATCCAGCAGATCGTCAGTCATGAAGATATAGAATTCCATGGGCCCAATGTACCAGATCAATACTGTATTCAGCCTCACATGGAGGCAACCATTATTGTAACATCGGTTATATATGATCGACTCTTGTATTTTAGATCATAAATCAAATTATTCCTTTGACATTGTCACGATCATGGGGATTCCCGCCTCATCCATATACATGTTGTTAGCACTAAGAATGTACCCAGGTTGTAAAAGATAAATTCCAAGGTAACAACAAAACCACTTTTAGAAAGAAAATGGCTTTTCTTTCCATAGAGGGATCTCTCAAATACAGATTTAACAAGGCCAGATATAATTCAACACTTAAAAATTGTATAAATGGTTGAAACAACAAGTAACCACTGGGCAATGGAGTCGCATATACATGGAGATATCACAAAGACATTTGCATGAGATTTTTTCAAAGGCAAGATAACCATTCCATCACAATCATTCATTTAGTTCATGTGAAACAAAAGAGATAATGAATAGCCCATTAATATAGAGCATCAAAGATGAATTCTATATTAACTTTAGTATAAAAATGTATAAAATATCTGAAACAATGATTAGATCATAAACACTATGAATTCCAACCATCCAACACTGTGTTTTTAGATATGAAGAAAAACAGAATGAAGTGTTACACTGGAAAAACAATCACAGAAGAAAAGGAAAACAGACTATAACGTAAATGACACAGGAATCTCTGATAACTCTTATGCATTCACTTTGTTATTCAAAAAATATATGTCTTTAGAAGAAATAGTCAACAATAAGATGGGTTCCAACCTAGATCATATAAAATAGATGCACTTATATACATAAAATCATTTCATCTTCCAAGAAGATTTATAACTGAATAACTGAATAATCAAAGTCTTGTAACTATATTCCTAACACGTAGGAATAAACTACTAGCTTCGATCCTAACAGATCATCAATTTAAAATTAGCTCGGTAACATGGTCTCGTCCAACCAGCTCCTCAGCGTGCAACACCTGTCTTCATGAATGAAGGATATATTTCATTTTTCTAAATCTTTCTATGGCTCTCCATTGCTCTGCGCTTGGAATATCATATTCGATCATCTCGCGAATGGACACCTCCAGCTTCATGTAGGCTTCATAAGACACCTTAGGCAACTTTCCCCTGATGATTCAGAATTTCTATAGTATCTCAAAATATTCCATCAGCATATCCACAATGACTTTCCCTGTCAACCCCTTTTCTAGATCGTCAAATTTGGAATGATCCATGCAGCTTTGTACCAATAGGTTGTGATAGTGCTCTTGAGAAAACATTCATCCCTCTTCGTCCCAAAAGGAAGGAAGTTCATCTTCGAACAGTTCTTTGAAAGCCTGTTTGAAGTCATTAACCTATGAGATCATTTCATCTGCTTTGTCTTGGATTGCCTTCATTAGATGATGCTTATGGATAAACTTTTTGGCCCACAGTACCATTGGTATCTTGTCCTTTACACCTATATCATGAAACGTTTGGTATGTTTATGAATTTAAGAAGTTTAACGCATTCTGGGATGTGGCAAGGGGTTTCCTCTCGATAGTTTCATTTACTAATTTCAGTCTCTGATTGGCCAGATTGATCAATATGCTTTGATCATCAATGAAATTTAAATAGTTCCTGAATTTAGTAATTTCTATGGATAATGTATCCCAAATTATGTGCTTTTCTCCCTGGAGAGGACCCTTCCCGATGTTTCTTTCCTTCAATTCATTAAATTTCTTTTGTAGCTGATTTCTATCTTGCAATATTTTATTTTTATTTTCAGTAACTTTGTCCAGCTCGGATTTGAATTTTTCATTTTCTACCTTTAATTCTCTGATTTCTTCATCTTTTAGGCTAACTGGGGCATAGGCACTAATAAGTCATATACATAAAAATCATTTAATGGTTTCTCAATATTCACAATGGACAGGACTTCATCAGTGGGAGTTTGGCTCATCAACTCCTCCATAATCTCTTTTTCATCGATTTGGTCCTTTTTTAGCAGGGAGATTTGGGCTATTAAATCATTTCGCTCTGTTTCCCATTTGTCTTTTTCTTCTTGTAATTTGACAGCTTTTCCTTTATGCTCCATCATCTCCTACTGAACCTTTTCCTTCTCTTCTTGTAATCCCAATAATTCAGATGATTCAACATGTTCTGTACTTGGGATCTTCAACCTTTTCTTCAAAACTTGGAGGGCATTGTCCTTTTCTTCCAAAAGTCTTTTGATTTCCTGGGTGTTATCTTTTTCATTTCCTGAGATGATAATGTCTGCTTGTTGCTTTTTAATTTGAATAGCATTGGCCTTATTTTCAACTTTCTCATGTTTTAGCTGAACTTCTAACTTGTCTACTAAAATTTGTAACTTATTAACTCTCATCGTAGCATGCAATAAATGTGAATAAATAATGTCACATGTTTGCTTATGTAACTGTATTTTGTCTGGTACACTAATCTTGTCCAGTCTTACCTCCATTTCTGACATCTTCTTATCGCTTACCATGGCCAATTTAAAAGTATTTCTTTCTATGTCCCTGGTAGAAAACAAGGAAGTTTTTGGATTGTTTAAACTCCTCACTCGCGGGAGTAGATTCCTTGTCTCTTCTAGGGATTGATTTCGCTTCTCCACATAACTAGCCATGAGCTCCTCTTTGGACTTGAAAACTGGGCTTGATTCTGAATTGTCTATACCTTTAAAATAAAACTGTTTCACTTGTACAAATTTTGTTGGAACTAAAGAAACTCTTTTTAAATTATCTGAAATAACTTCACTCAAAGATTTATCATCTTGAAACAACCTGGCCTTTTTATGTGAATCATCCTCATCCACTTGCATGCTTTCAACTTCAGAAAGACTCCTTTTAACCAAAATATTAGGACCCTCTATTACTGGAGATATTTCAATTGGTATAGTACTTGCATTTTCCTCAGATCTTGGAATTTCCATAAAATGAAATAAATTGGCTGTCTCGCAAAGACCTTCAATAACTTGGTGGTCAAAAGGCTTGTTTTTTTTTTCCTACTTTCCCAGGGAAATTATGTGATGGGGATTATAATTTACCCTTTGCTCCTTTTGAAATTACATGATGTTTAAAAAAAAATCTATAAACACGAGAGCACCTTTATTTTTGAAAATAAAAGAACCAACTTTCAGAGGGAACTTGATATTTGAATATTTCTTAAAGGCCCCAAAGTGTTCTTCTTCAGAATGCAATCTTTGTCTCATAAATTCTAAGGCAAAAATTATGGGAGTAAGGAAAGCAGGTAACCTATATGGTTCTCTAGTAAAACCATATATTCTTAAAACAGTGGAATATTTATACAGAAACCAATCCCGAACTCTATCCTCAGGTGAGGATTGCATCATTTTTTTCATTTCTTCTAATACCCAGGGTAACATCTCATCAAATAACATCTTGTATATTTCGGACATGATAGAATTGGAAAATTCAAACATGTTGATTTGCTTGGGCAAATCTGTAGAGAACATGGTACTTAAAAACTGTAACTCGGTGACGTTCAAACACAGCAACATATTCAGTAAATAAGTCTGAAACTTGAAGAACCTAAATTTTGGAAACTCACTCAATTGAAGATATATAGCTTCTGCTAAGTACTCGTCTAAACTGAGTACATGAACTGACTGACATCCAGAACTCAATGAACTGATTTTTAACAGGAAACCTAAGATGACTTCATTTACATGACAATCATCATCTAGACCTAGGACTTGACAGACTAAGGACATGACTAATTGAACTTCATCTCTGAAAATAGGAACATGATATGGGGGAAAAAGACCATCTAATGACTGACCGTCATTTAAGATGCTGGACAAGAATTTGCAGCGAATCTCAATTCCACAATTTTTATACACTTTGGCTAGAATGGATTCATTTACAGGTTCATGACTCTCAGGGTGGTTACTGGGCAAGTTCAGATTTTCACGGATGACCTTAGCATAAATTTTACATAGTATCCTAGACATGGACTGACTGACAATAACTCTCTGAGAAGAAGAATAATTAATTGCGCACCACTCTGCGAACTCGAGAAAATGCAGGGTTTTCTCAACAGCAAAATAATATAGATATGATTTACAAGCATTAAGGACATCATTACCATGCAAATTGTATTGCCACAGTCTCTCTTTGCTAACTGATACACTTCCTACAGACAAGAAAGGGTCACATACTCCTCTGTCCCTTTCAACCAGGTATTCCTCTCTATCATTCGAATAATTACTAAACCCTTGCAAATCCTTTCCTTTGTCCATAATTCAGTCAACAATGGTAATTAGGTGGATGAATTTCGGGCGTTTGGGCCTTACCTGTTACTGTGACTGCGTGTATTGGAGATTGACTGTCGAGGTTGGTGAGCACACAGGTCCTTTTCATTCATCTGGAACCAATAAAAAATAATTATTCAACAAGTCAACCTTTGTTTATATAGGACCCCACTCCAAAGGATCCCCTTTAGTGGTTTCTTCCAAACCGCTTTTGCTCGCGGAATGCACCACAAGTTTCCGCGTGTACTGTGGTTTGCATTCCGCTACCACCTTTTGTCTCTATTCACCGTGCAGCTTTCCACTCCAGATCCATCAACGACTGTTGATATATTTCTCCTTTATTTCCCAGCCTTTGGATGAAACGACACGTACCCTATTTCGGCAAGCTCCTTTGTTTTATCAAACGTACAAGTCTACAGGGTGGAGTTCACAACGACTGTAGATTTCATCTAACCAGATCATCAGCCGTTGATCTTCACATCTAGTTGAACACCCTGTGTATCCTTATCTTTCTCGCATCTTTATAAAGCGGACACATTACAAGCCTTCGATCTCCATCTCCTTGCTTTGCACCATTGGATCCCGTGATAATTCGTCATTTACTTGCCCTTTGTAATACCTTTATACCATAATATTTAACCAAAGTTTGACAAGCAACCATTATTTCCTTTTTATCATGGTCCCTTTGAGCCTCTGCTAGGTAGGGTTGTTAACAACTGGCTCCATCTGGGGATGATATCCTCCCTGCGAGGTATCAAAGAACTCGTAGACCAAGTGCCTGTATTTAATCTTTCCTACTAACTTCCGGAGAACTTATCTTTGTTTTTCATAGATATATTATTTTTATTTTTAGAAAGGAACGGCACGCCTCCTGAATCTCAGGGCCTTCACTGCGGGCTTCAAATACATTCGGCATACCCTCCATATTGACTTGCAAGGAAAACAAGTATTTATAGGCTATAATACAAAATATTTTCTCCTCCTTATGATAGGTAATGTTTCAGATACCTTCCATTGATAGGGTTACTGTCCAGAGGAACGCCGTTCGGATATTCTAACAGAAATGCATTTTGTCCTTTGTATCCAGCAACAACATAAGGACCCACCCACATGTGATCAAATTTCCCATGTTTGTCTTCTCTAGGAGCATCCCACTTCAAGACCAAATCATCAATTTGAAACTTTTCTTCTTTGATTCTCCTGTCAAAATTATTTTTTGTTTTTTCCTGATGTAACTGCACCTTGTTATAAGCTTTATTTCTTCATTCTTCCAGCTCAATAATCCGATTTATCCTCCTTTGCATGTGATTTGGTTCTTCTTGCTGATCTTGAAAATACCTCATAACTAGAACACCTAATGACGCTGGAAAAACAACTTCAGTTCCATGCACCAGCTAGAATGGGGACATGCCAATTGACCTTTTGGTACTAATCCTGTCAGCCCACAGAGCATACTTGAGCTTAGTGTGCCAGGACTTCTTATTATATTCCAACAGCTTCCTGATGATCTTTACTAGGCTTTTATTTGAAGATTCAGCTAACCCATTTCCCTGCGGATAATAGGCAGTTGAATGATTGAGACTTATATGATACTTGTGACAAAAATCAATCATTTTCTTGGATTTAAAAGTAGATGCATTGTCCGTTACTATTCTTTTGGGGCATCCAAAAGGAGCCAATATGTTTTCCTCAAGAAATTCCATGATTACAGTTTCAGTGGCTCTTCTGGTTGGAATTGCTTCAATCCATTTTGTAAAATAATCCGTAGCTGTCAGAATCCATTTGTGTTGTCCTGACGAATTGGGGTTTATCTCAC
>LPNX011181694.1:93797-133282 GCA_001517045.1 Pseudotsuga menziesii | reverse complement strand
TTGTTATTGGATTTAAAGGAAGAGGAAGTACCTTTCTCTTACCATCAAAAATTTGGCATTGATGACACCTGCTGGTTTCTTTATACACATCTGAAAATATTGTTGGCCAATAATAACCTGCTCTTAGAATTTTGTTTGTAGTCACCTTCCAAGAGTGATGTCCTCCGCAATATTGCTTATGAAATTCTTTGGCTATTTGTTGAGCTTCATTTTCTAAAAGACAGTTTAGTAATATTCCTCCGGGGTCTTTCCAATAAAGATATTTATTTATAATACAATATTTGGCAGCTTTCAATTTTATGGATCTCTCCCTTGACTTACTCAATCCTTCTGGTGCTTGTAGATTTCGAAGGATGTAAACGATACCAGAATACCATGGAGATGCCACAAAATCAGCCACTACTTCCACTTTTGTATCCAACTGATTAACCCGGTGGGACAAGAAATTTATTTGTAAAGCCTCACAATTTGAATTAGCCATCATATTTTTCCTAATCCTTGTCCCTTGACCAACTTAGTAGGCTTTATCTCTATGTCGTACTCCAATAATGTAGCTATACATTTTTCCCTTCTGCCTTCTGGATCAGGTTGTGTCAAGATTCCTTTTACTACAGCCATTGGAACATGTGCAATTATGTGTGAATGGAGAATATATACTCTGAAATCCTTTAATGCTTTGACTAAAGCATATGCTTGCTTCTCCATGATGTCATATTTTAATTCCCCATCCCTCAACATCTTGCTGAAAAATGATATGGGCTGTTCCAAGTTCTTATTATTCTTCTGCAATAAGACCACTACTATAGTATATTCTGAAGCATACAAAAATACTGAAAAATATTTGGTAAAATCTGGACTCACCAACACAGGAGCTTCTAATATTGCTTTTTTGATTTCCCAAAAAGACTTTCTGGCTTCAGCATTCCATTTCACCTCATGACCCTTCTTCAACATATTTGTGATATTCATTATGATCTCAGCGAAGCTTGGCACAAACCTTCTTAAAAAATTCACCTGCCCCAAGAATGAATGTATTTCCTTCTTACTCCTAGGTTCTCTTACTTTCAAAATTGCACTCACCCTTTCAGGATCAATTTTTATTCCATCCTTGGATATTATATGGCCCAACAACTTTCCTTCTTCTAATGCAAAATTGGATTTCTTAGGATTCAATGATATACCAAACTATCTACACTTCATGAAAACCTTCTCTAGATGATGTAAATGTTCTTTGTCATATTTTGAATAGATTGTAATATCATCCATGTAGATTACCACAAAATTCCCAATTTCTCCTACAAAAGAAATGTCCATAGCTCGCTGGAAAGTAGCTCCTGCATTCATTAATCCGAAAAGCATATTGGCATACATAAAGGTGCCCCAAGGTGTAGTAAATGTAGTTTTCTCTTGATCTTCAGGTAATACCTTGATCTGATTATAGCTAGAAAAACTGTCCAACATTGAAATTCTCTCAGCTCCAACTACTTTCTGCAATATATGGTCCATTTTTGGTAAAGGATAATTATCCTTCATAGAAACTTTGTTTAAATTCCAGAAATCTATACAAAATCTTATTTCTCCATTTTTATTTCTAACAGGAACCAGGTTTGCAACCCACTTTGAAAATCTTATAGTTACAATGATCTTGGCATCAAACAATTTTTTAATTTCCTTCTCAATGATGGGAAGCGGCTTAGTATTTATCCTTCTGAGCTTCTGTTTGAAAGGTTTCTCCCTAGGATTTATAGGAATAGTATGTTGTATGATAGAGGTATCATATTCCTTAAGGTCTTCATAACTCCAAGCCAAGACATCTATATACTTTTTCATTAAATTCACATATTCTTCTTTTTCTTTTCCAGGAAATTTCTTGGATACCTTTATAATCTTAGGACTCTCTTCAGTGCCAATATTCCTATCCTCAACAACATTCTCAACAAACTTTACTTTGGGATTCTTAGCCACATAATTCTGATCAAAACGTTTTTCCAAAGGAATCAAACCCCTTGGTATGAAATTATTTTTTAATTGAATAATATCCTTACCTCCTAGGGTTCCCTTCAACTTTTCAGCACCATTCCCCTCTCTCTCAAGTTCTTCATTATCTTGAATACTCTCGTCATTGTCATTTTCGGTGTCAATAGAAGTGTTCACAAATTCTCCTGAGAGTTCCAAGAACCTTCTGATCTGCATGTCATCTTCAAATACTTGCCAATATTTAGAATTATCAGGAATAGGCGGTCTATTCACAATTTCCACCTGGTATTCCCTCTGACCAACAATAAGGGTTTCAAATTTTCCAGCAGCCACAACTAAAGAATCAGCCACCAAATTTTCATGTCTGGGAATTACTTGAATTGTATGCTCTGTAAAAAAGTTACCAAACATACCCCATACTTCATTCCTATAAGCCCTCATCCGGGGATGCCTGGTTTGATAGCTATCATTTACTTGATTATAACCAACTCTGAATCTCCTAAGACTTTTATTCTTTGAGCTCCCAAATATTTCAAAGCATGCAATCCCAGTAATAAAGCTTCATATTCTACCACATTATTTGTGCATTCAAATGTCAATTTATATGATAAAGCTTTGAAATACCGAATAGGAGAAATTATATACACACCGACTCCAGCTCCTATTTTTGCAGCAGATCTGTCAAAATACATAATCCACTGGCCTTCTCTTTTTTGTTTCACCTCCAAAGCATCCTGTTCCGTCACTTCATTTTCCTTGTCTTCCTTAGACTTCTTACATGATGCTTCTTCTAAATCATGTGGGACAACATCATTAAAGAAAATAGAAGACCCCAAATCAGTATCAACAGCATATATGTGATTAATTTCAGGTTTATCTTGACTTCTTACTACATAAGGAGTTCTTTTTTCACTATATAACCTTTTGTTCCCATCTCGAACAGGAATTGTAGCATATGACATATCCATATGTAAACTACCTTTTAACTTGGAAGTCCAAGATCTTGACAACAATACCCCAAACTTAGGTGGAATATCTGCCACTACCACATCCATGACTATAGTTTTAGATGGCAATTTATTCAGAGTCACTACCATGTATTTGATCAAACCAAGGCATTTTACTCTTTTAGAATCGAACGAATACAAATCTTTATAGGGTCTTGTTACTTCCAATCCCAAACTTTCAACCACTCCCTTTGGCTTTAAATGATGTGATGCTCCTGAGTCTAACATAGCATTATGTACCACCTTATCATGCACATTCAGACTCAAATAAAACGGAGGGACTTCTTCACTTTCTAAATTTTCAATCTTTGACCCAAATGAAATAGTAGGATTATCATCATTCAACTCTAAAATATCAGATTGCCATTCTCCTGGACCTTTGACCATTTTTATTATAGTGTCTCTAAATTCATTGTTTCTCAACAACTCACTAAACGGAACATAAATTTTTAACTTTGAAAGCTCATTTTGCAAATTAAAACCGGAGACAACCCTTTCTACATCAATTGGGGCCACTTTCTTTATTCTTTTGTTTATTTGTATCTCATTTTCAGCTTCTTTATTTACAAGAGACTCTTTTTGCATTTCTTTTCCATTTTCTACATTTAGGGAACTCGTGGAAGGTTGATTTGGATTTGCCTTCCCCTTATTTATAAAAACTTCCCTGTTTCTCAATCTGATTTTCCTCTGCACATCATCCATAGCATGTAAATAACCCCTTTGATACTGCTCTGTCTCCCTTTCAAATTATTCATTCCCACCTTCCTGTTCAAACATATTATGCTCTTCTTTATTAAGATATATCTCTGAATCCAATTCTCCAAAAAGATGAATTTCATTCTCAGTAGGGTCTTCTTCATCAGCAACATAATTTTCAGGGAACGGTGAACGAATTGGCTGTTCTTCTGGGTTTCTTGGGTTTCTTATGTCTCTTTGCTATTTTGTGGAAGAACAGGAAGATTTGGTCTTCTAAAATTGGGGTTCCTGATTTGAGGGTCGGCTTGTTCTCTGTTGAACCCCCTATTATCCATAGTTAATTTGTCCATCAACTTTTCCATCGTTTTCAACATCATTTCAAATTTGACGTCATTAGTAGAAGAAGAGGCAGAAGGCAAATTTTCATCCTTTTTCCTTCTATCAATATCTCTATGCTTCATTTTACCACTTGCCATCATATTTGCTTCTACTTCCAAAGCATCTATAAACATTGCAGCAAGGGTTGCTGATTTCCTTTCTCTTAATGAGAATGCAAAATCATTGTCAAATACTCTAGCATAATGTAATTTGGCAGTAGCCATAGAAGTTTTTATATCTTCTGGAATGGAATTATACACCCTCATGAACCTGCTAGAGAATTCATTGACAGATTCGAAACGTCCTTTTTTGAGATTGTTATACTGAGACAAGAGTTGTAGAGGATTCTGTTTATCATCCCACCTATATAGAAATGCATTTTGGAAAGCCTGAAAATTCATTATGGATCCATCTGGAAAATCTTTAAACCATTTCTTTGCCTCACCTGACAAACTTTGAGCAAACGACCGCATTTTGACATCTGGATAATCAACTTCTTCTAATTCAATGAAATCTTCAGACTTGGCAACATGCTGCTTTGCGGTTATGTCACCTTCTCCATCAAATAAAGAAATTCTTTGGGAATAATTCTAAGGGAGGTCATGTAATAAAGCAGGCAAGCGCAAGGGAGCAAATCTGGCTGCCATGGGTCTAGGTGGGTTCAAGGGAACTGAAGATTTTTGAGTATTTTGAATAGCAAAGGTTTCGGTCTGTTGTAAATCTCTCCAGAGGGAATCCAACAAATAAGACTCTAATCTATGAGAATTAAACTCGATATTCTTAAGATCCGACTCATATTTGGTTTTCAACAAACTTTTTCCAACGTTAACTTCCCATTCTGGATCAATAGGGGAATCTTGAGAACATGATGCACCAAACAAAGGAAAATCTATATTTTCTTTATCTTTTCTCTTAAATAACTTTTCCGGATCTTCCAAACTTTTCAAGACTTCGGTATCAAAGTTACCTCATGTCTGTCTTCTCGAAGCCAGAATGACTCCTTAGGTTCTGAAAAAGTTTTACAATGGAGTCGCTAGGGCAAATATACAACCTTTCTACTGGTAAAAATTCCTATTTGCCCAGAGAAATCTTCTTCAACTTTGTCGTTCTCCCTAGGGAAGATGTGCACTTTCATTCCCTGGCAACAGTGCCAATTTGTTAGCACTCAAAATGTACCCAGGTTGTAAAATATAAATTTCAAGGTAATAGCAAAACCACTTTTAGAAAGAAACTGGATTTTCTTTCCGGAGAGGGATCTCTCAAATACAGATTTAACAAGGCCAGATATAATTCAACACTTAAAAATTGTATAAATGGTTGAAACAACAAGTAACCATTGGGAAATGGAGTCGCATATACATAAATATATAACAAAGACATATGCATGAGATTTTGTCAAAGGCAAGATAACCATTCCATCACAGTCATTCATTTAGTTCAGGTGAAACATAAGAGATAATGAACAGCCCATTAATATAGAGCATCAAAGATGAATTCTATATTAAATTTAGTAGAAAAATGTATAAAATATCTGAAACGATGATTAGAGCATAAACACTATGAATTCCAACCATCCAACACTGTGTTTTCAGATATGAAGAAAAATAGAATGAAGTGTTACACTGGAAAAACAATCATAGAAGAAAAGGAAAACAGACTGTAATGTAAATGACACAGGAATCTCTGATAACTCTTATGCATTCACTTTGTTATTCAAAAAATATATGTCTTCAAAAGAAACAGTCAACAACAAGATGGGTTCCAACCCCCATCATATAAAATAGATGCACTTATATACATAAAATCATTTCATCTTCCAAGAAGATTTATAACTGAATAACTGAATAATGCAAGTCTTGTAACTACATTCCTAACTCCTAGGAATAAACTACTAGCTTCGATCCTAACAGATCATCAAGTTAAAATCAACTTGGTAACATGGTCTCGTCCAAGTAGCTCCTCAGCGCGCAACACCTATCTTCATGAATGAAGGCTATATTTCATTTTTCTAAATCTTTCTATGGCTCTCCATTGCTCCACGCTTGGAATATCATATTCGATCATCTCGCGAATGGACACCTCCAGCTCCATGTAGGCTTGATAAGACACCTTAGGAAACTTTCCCCTAATGATTAGGAATTTCTGTAGTATCTCAAAATCTTCCGTCAGCTTATCCACAATGACTTTCCCTGTCATCCCCTTTTCCAGATCGTCAAATTTGGAATGATCCATGCGGATTTGTACCAACAGGTTGTGATAGTGCTCTTGAGAAAACATTCATCCCTCTTCATCCCAAAAGGAACGAAGTCCGTCTTCGAACAGTTCTTTGAAAGCCTGTTTGAAGTCATTAACATGTGAGATCATTTCATCTGCTTTGTCTTGGACTGCCTTCATTAGATGATGCTTATGGATAAACTTTTTGGCCCACAGTACTATTTCTATCATGTCCTTTAAACCTATATCATGCAACTTGTGGTATGTTAATGAATTTAAGAAGTTTAACGCATTCTGGGCTGTGGCAAGGGGTTTCCTCTCCATAGTTTCGTTTACTAATTTCAATCTCTGATTGGCTAGATTGATCAATATGCTTTGATCATCAATGAAATTTAAATAGTGCCTGAATTTAGCAATTTCTATGGATAATGTATCCCAAATTATGTGCTTTGCTCCCTGGAGAGGACCCTTCCCGATGTTTCTTTCCTTCAATTCATTAAATTTCTTTTGTAGCTGATTTCTATCTTGCAATATTTTATTTTTATTTTCAGTAACTTTGGCCAGCTCGGATTTGAATTTTTCATTTTCTACCTTTAATTCTCTGATTTCTTCATCTTTTAGGCTGACCTGGGACATAGGCACTAATAAGTCATCTGCAGAAAAATCATTTAATGGTTTCTCAATATTCACAATGGACAGGTCTTCATCTGTGGGATTTTGGCTCATCAACTCCTCCATAATATCTTTTTCATCGATTTGGTCCTTTTTAAGCAGGGAAATTTGGGCTATTAGCTCATTTCACTCTGTTTCCCATTTGTATTTTTCTTCTTGTAATTTGACAGCTTTTCCTTTATGCTCCATCATCTCCTAGTGAAACTTGTCCTTCTCTTCTTGTAATGCCAATAATTCGGATGATTGAACATGTTCTGTACTTGGGATCTTCAACCTTTTCTTCGAAACTTGGAGGGCATTGTCCTTTTCTTCCAGAAGTCTTTTGATTGCATGGGTGTTATCTTTTCCATTTCCTGAGCTGATAATGTCTACTTGTAGCTTTTTAATTTGAATAGAATTGGCCTTATTTTCAACTTTCTCATGTTTTAGCTGAACTTCTAACTTGTCTACCAAAATTTGTAACTTATTAACTCTCATCGTTGCATGCAATAAATCTGAAATAAATAATGTCACCTATTTGCTTATGTAACTGTATTTTGTCTAGTACACTAATCCTGTCCAGTCTTACCTCCATTTCTGACATCTTCTTATCGCTTACCATGGCCAATTTAAAAGTATTTCTTTCTATGTCCCTGGTAGAAAACAAGGAAGTTTTTGGATTGTTTAAAATCCTCACTCGCGGGAGTAGATTCCTTGTCTCTTCTAGGGATTGATTTCGCTTCTCCACATAATTGGCCATGAGCTCCTCTTTGGACTTGAAAACTGGGCCTGATTCTGAATTGTCTATACCTTTAAAAGAAAACTGTTTCACTTGTACAGATTTTGTTGGAACTAAAGCAACTCTTTTTAAATTATCTAAAATAACTTCACTCAAAGCTTTATCATCTTGAAACAACCCGGCCTTTTTATGTGAATCATCCTCATGCACTTCCATGCTTTCAACTTCAGAAAGACTCCTTTTAAAAAAAATATTAGGATGCTCTGTTACTGGAGATATTGATATTGGTATAGTACTTGCATTTTCATCAAATCTTGGAATTTCCATAAAATGAAATAAATTGGTTCTCTCTCCTAGACCTTCAACAACTTGGTGGTCAAAAGGCTTGTTTTTGTTTGCCTTCTTTCTCAGGGAAATTATGTGATGGGGATCATAATTTACCATTTGCTCCTTTTGAAATTCCATGCTGTTTAAAATTTTTTTTATAAACACCAGAGCACCTTTATTTTTGAAAATAAAAGAACCAACTTTGAGAGGGAACTTGATATTTGAAGATTTCTTAAAGGCCCCAAAGTGTTCTTCTTCAGAATGCAATCTTTGTCTCATAAATTCTAATGCAAAAATTCTGGGAGTAAGGAAAGAAGGTAACCTATATGGTTCTCCAGTAAAACCATATATTCTTAAAACAGTGGAATCTTTATACAGAAACCAATCCCCGACTCTATCCTCAGGTGAGGATTGCATCATGTTTTTCATTTCTTCTAATACCCGGGGTAACATCTCATCAAATAACATCTTGTATATTTCAGACATGATAGAATTGGAAAATTCAAACATGTTGATTTGCTTGGGAAAATCTGTAGAGAACATGGTACTTAAAAACTGCAACTCAGTGACCTTCGAACACAACAACATGTTCAGTAAATAAGTCTGAAACTTGAAGAACCTTACTTTTGGAAACTCACTCAATTGAAGATGTATAGCTTCTACTAAGTACTCATCTAAACTGAGTACATGAAGTGACTGACATTCAGAACTCAATGAACTGATTTTTAACAGGAAACCTAAGATGACTTCATTTACATGACAATCATCATCTAGACCCAGGACTTGAAAGACTAAGGACACGACTAATTGAACTTCATCCCTGAAAATACGAACATGATATGGGGGAAAAAGACCGTCTAATTACTGACCCTCATTTAAGATGCTGGACAAGAATTTGTAGGGAATCTTAGTTCCACAATTTGTATACACTTCGGCTAGAATGGATTCATTTACAGGTTCACGACTCTCAGGGTAGTTACTGGGCAAGTTCAGATTTTCGTGGATGACCTTGGCATCAATTTTACATAGTATCCTAGACGTGGACTGACTAACAATAACTCTCTAAGAAGAAGAATAATTAACTGGGCAGCACTCTACGAACTCGGGAAAATGTAGGGTTTGCTCAACAGCAAAATAATATAGAAATGATTTACAAGCATTAAGGACATCATTACCCTGTGAATTGTATTGCCACAATCTCTCTTTGCTAACTGATACACTTCCTACAGACAAGAAAGGGTCACATACTCCTATATCCCTGTCAACTAGGTATTCCTCTCTATTGTCTGAAATACGACTAAACCCTTTCAAATCCTTTCCTTTGTCCATAATTCAGTCAACAATGGTAATTAGGTGGATGAATTTCGGGTGTTCGGGCCTTACCTGTTACTGTGACTGCATGTATTCGAGATTGACTGCTAAGGTTGGCGAGCATGCAGGTCCTTTTCATTCGTCTGGCACCAATAAAAAATATTTCTTCAACAAGTCAACCTTTGTTTATATAGGACCCCACTCCGGAGGCTCCCCTTTAGTGGTTTCTTCCAAACTGCTTTTGCTTGCGGAATGCACCACAAGTTGCCGCGTGTACTGTGGTTTGCATTCTGCTACCACCTTTTGTCTCTATTCACAGTGCAGCTTTCCACTCCGGATCCATCAACGACCATTGATATATTTCGCCTTTATTTCCCAGCCGTCGGATGAAGCGACACGTACCCTATTCCAGTGAGCTCCTTTGTTTTATCAAACGTGCAAGTATACAGGGCGGAGTTCACAACGACCATAGATTTCATCGAACCAGATCATCAGTCGTTGATCTTCACATATCATTGAACACCCTGTATATCCTTATTGTTCTCACATCCTTATAAAGTGGGCACATTACAAGCCTTCAATCTCCGTCTCCTTGCTTTGCACCGTTGGATCCCGTGATAATTCATCGTTTACTCGCCCTTTGTCATACCTTTATACCATAATATTTAACCAAAGTTTGACAAGCAACCATTGTTTCCTTTTTATCATGGTCCCTTCGAGCCTCTGCTAGGTAGGGTTGTTAACACATGTCACACATTATTTGTATCTCACCCATTGATGGGAGCCATATTAATACAAAAAACCAAAAGTCATCATGCCGCAGCCCCAGAAGCACCACCTCACCGTAGCAAATCCTATGATGTCCGTCAGCCATATGATGAGCTCCTGCCCTCACACATCAGGGGGAAATATGTTAACCCAAAAATATCCCACTTAGCTCTCCATGGCCTACACCACCCAAGGACACCACTTCATGACCCTCCATTAGACCCCCACACCCTCAAAATAGCCTAAGGATGAAGAAAAGGGCTTTAAAACCCCAAAAAGGAGCCGAAAATACTCTCCTAGGAGCTAAAGCCCCCTAAAAGGGGCTAAAACCCTAAAAGGAGCTAAAATTAGGACAGAAGGGGCTAAAATCCCAAAAAAGGGGATAAATCCTGGACCAAGGGCTTAAAACCCTAAAACCCCTTGAAAAAGCTATAAAAGGAGGGTGGGGGGTCACTCTCAAAACACTTCTCCCTTGCATACTATTATGCTGCCCATGGACGCCTTGAGACCTTTGCTTCTCAAGTCACCCACACTCCCTCTCCTCCATTTCCATTGATCCATTGCTCCCCCATCGAAGAGAGGTGCTTCCACAAGCTAGGGCATGGTGGCCCATTTCCACCAGAGAAGGTATAGCTTGTCTTTCATGTTTTGTTTCTTTTCTTCTTAGTTTTCTTTGCTTTCTAACCAATATTTCATTTGCAGGTTTATGTTTAGCATTGTTTTGTAGGGTTTATTGTAGCTTAGGATTTGTTTGTAGGTTATTGGAGGCAGAATCCTAACCCTTGTTTGAAGAGGGGTTCACCATTTCTTCTCTCTTCTTTCTGTTCTTAGTTTAGTTGTTGTCCATTTACATTACATTTTTATTTTCTGCATTTATCCACGCAAGAACCTACACTTCTGTCCTATAGATAGAAGGGAGCCATTCCTACCCTTGTAGCAAGGAGAAATCCCTGCTACAAGGATGAACTGACCTAACCAGTGTAATTCAAGGGTTATTGCATGCACATAGCAGTGTGCGTAAGGAGTACAAATGAACTGGTCATTGTTCTTATTGAACGAGTTTACGAATGATGGATTGGTAGTGTAGGAGGGATAGCGACCATTTACATACAGTTGGATACTGATTTTAATTGCACTTGTGGCTTGGATGGAGCCCGATGATTATCAAGGGATGGATGTGGATAAAGTAAAGGTTTGAAAGGGAGCACGCTACCAGAACCTTTGGTGGGTGAAGGAAGCCGACCAACTTAAGGACTGCGTAGTTCAGTTCTAGATATATTGGGAAGCATTGCAGGCTGTAGCTATGTAAGTTTTGTGATTGTCTGAGGAGGTTGTGACAAAGTTCCAACAGATTTCTCAATTTGTGATTGGTAGACATGCCATTCATGTGTAAGTGCGATGTGACCTAGAGAAATACTAGTTTTCGACACCATACAAGTTGTCTGATGAGAAACTGGATACAATTGTTGATGATTGGCACACAACATGGAGAGAACCTGTCAGCCTATAGGAAGTGTCGATGGGTCCACCAGTTGATCCAGTAACTGATCCTAACCAATAGAGAAACCATGATTCAGATGAAGAGTCATCACAGACCCCCACTGACTCAAAATCATAGCGAGCATTTGAAGAAGCAACAGGAGTAGGGTGTGACAAATAGTGCAACCCTAGGGATTGAGGTGCAGTTGAAGCACATAAAGATATTTAATAATTGAAGAAGGAACAAGAGAAGTTGATCATGGAGAATGCCAAGTCCATTGAGGAGTTTAAAAAGGAGTAGGACCAAATGGTGGTTGAGAAAGCACATCTCTAGGAAAACAGAGTGCAGTTGGAAGAGGCAGTTTCTGATGCCTATTAACACGTATTCAAGATCACAATGGAGATGGATGTGGTGGAGAAATCAGCATGACTCAGGGTGGTCATTGCACAATTGCAGCGAGATAATGCAGAATTGAAATAACTAGTACATTCTGACACACCACTTGAACAAGTAAAGGAGAGGAAAAGCACCATGGAGGACTTAGCAATGCAGTTGGAGGAGATGGAGCAAGACGAAAAAAAGTAATTGATGTGACTACGCAATTTTGGGGCAGTATAGTCCAGGATGAGAAATTGGAGGAACTGAACACATAGTTGCAGGAGGTTGAGGGGCCATTACTAACATTGAAGATGTCGTTGAGAGCGCTGCCACCAGTTAGTCATATCATAAAGTATGCAGAGTGGAAGGAGTTGCAGCAGCATGTTGTGAAGGCACGAGATCATCAAGAGAGGCACAGCACATAGTTGGATGAGTTCCAAGACATTGGAGCACAACTTTTAGTTAAGGCACTTTGTGCATTCTAGGTAGTTCAGGAAGGAAAAAAGGATGTTACTGCCATGATCATTGAGCACCCATTAGCACATGATTTGATAGAAATCCAGGAGATTTCTCAGAAGGTCAAAGAGCAGGTCAAAGAGATCACTCAAAAGTACGAGTACTTCAAGCAAAAGATCAGTGAATACACCATGTCCAACTAATGTGGCTTGAGGGTGAGCCACAAGACTATGTTGGGGGCTTGTTGGCAGGAATTTTTGGGGTAAGTCAGGTGTGTAGCATCGTGTATGCTGCACAAGGTCAAAGATGTCGTGCACGATGGAAAATAGTGTGCAAGTCAGAATTATAATATTTTATGTACTTTTTATCATATTTTGTAGTTTTGGACCTCATTATGTGGATTGTGGTCATGATTTTGTAGTTTCTATTAAGAAGTAGTTAGGAAGTTGGTTAAGTGGACCACCAATGTAAAGGTGCAAGCCTATAAGTAGATGTACAATTGCAAGTGTTAATTCTTCTTAGGCGGCTTAATCTTTGGCTAGATTTTTGCGATACTTCTAAACTTTGGTGAATGTTGATCTGTGTATGAGTCGAAGAACTGTCTTGGAGAAACTATGTTTTGATGCAAAGGCTAATATGACATGCTAGAAATTGAGTAGAATCATTGTGTCTTTTCCTATTTTCCTATTTTCTGCGATCCAAATGTGAATCCAATGTGTATCTGTGATGTGGATATGTGAATGATGCGATGTTTTCTCTTCTTTAGATGATGATATACTATTATATCTATCAGTGCATCAATTCTTTGCTTTGATTCAATTATGTTATAGTGATCTATTGAATGATGGCATGACTCTGTTAAATGTATAAATGATTAGATCTGTGGAATAATACTACTCTAAGTCATTAATTAGACACATGGTCCTCCTTCATACCGTGGAAACTTGGTTCCGTCAACTCTCCCTTGAATATATTAGGTGAGGCTTCATCTTCTCTGCAGGTGTTGCCGAATGAGGTAAAACCTGTCTTTGTTAGTGCTTAGGGAGGTCATGATGGTTTGGGTGTCGACAGAGAGTGAGCCCCTGTCAAATGGTTTTTTTCAACACCAAGGCTATCATTCTATAGTAACAAAATCAAAACCTCAACTAGATATAAAAGCCAAGCCTCCATATAAATTGCAGTGAACAATTTCAATCACAAGAGGTAACTTGTAAGGTCACTTAGTCAAGGGTTCCTCACCAACATTTGTTCCATTCTAGCATTGTGGATTGGTTCTAGCAACTCATATTTTAAGAGCTGCTTCATTCCCAACCACTCGAATCAAATGCTAGAAAAAGAAGGGGTTATGTATGGTGATTGAGTTTCCCCATAACCTATAAATGATCCTACAGAGACAAGGCCAATTATACTCAAATTATTATATATGCTCAATATTTTTTCTACCATAAAAAAAATAAAAGAGACAATAGTTTAGTAGCTTTTAATATAAGATAAAACAAGGAATTGTAGTAATAATTTATAGAAATTATCTTCAAGAATGTGCTTCATTAGAAATTTCATGAAGTTGGAACAAGGAATAGAACTCAAACCTTGTTTAGAAATAGTCAACCTAGACATCTATATAGAACAAAAAATGTGTGCAAGCTTGGTAATAATACAACCACCCTATCCATACATGTGTGAGTATAGTCATGAAACATGTAGAATGAGAATAACATTTCAACACAATCTATTTATAATGCTAGTTAGATAAAACTATTGAAATATATGATAAATATATATATAAGATTTCTTACTAAATTTGTGCACAAATTTATAGTAACTCACAAGATTATCTATTGTTCATCTACAAATGTAGATTACATATTGTTCATTTTCTCAAATGTTGGGTTATAGCATCGGTGAGTTAGTGCTTCAAACATGTCATAAGCACTCTTGTGATGGCAGTAAATCCCATCAATAGTGACATCCACATATCTGCATGGTGTTGAAATCCACATGTATATAAGTCAAGGTACAATGAAGAAGTTGTAGTGAAGTGTATGATTTATCACACATGTTTAAAATACACATACTAAGGGTTTGTGCAATCCTTAGTAGATAATTGAAAAGTAAAGGATATTACTCTAAACTAAACTAAACTAAACTAAACTAAACTAAAGACAACATTTCTTAAACATGCATGCAAGATAGATTTCAAAGCTAGCCACAAACAAAACATGAAATATGTAAAAGACTGAGATTTATTATTATACAAATATTTTGATGATACAATCACACCTTGGTATTGATTGTGAAAGGTAGAGGGACTCTGCAACTAATCCAAGGGAGGGTTCGTTACTATCGTTTGTATCCCAATTTCCAACTAGGTAACTAATGGAAGATCTCATAATGGTGAAAGTAGAAAGGAATAGGTGTATTTTTTAATTTTTTCTAGTGAAATTCCGATAGCATAACAATGTTTTTTTGAATGATATGGATATGGTGAAATGGTGACCATGAGGGCTACTTTTATAGTGAAAAATAGCAGTCAAAATAGAGATATGTTTCCAAAGTGGATGTTCTCCATTCAAGTGTTGAGTTAATGGAGAGGTTAGGGTTTTGGAATATTAGACTAGTGGTTAATTTTGACGTTATCAATTTTATTTGTCCACTTTCAACCACTAATTCCATTAGGGAAGTGTGAAATATTAAATGATTACCAAAAAAAGTATTTTTTGGACAAGGTTGCAAGTTTTTGGGAAAAAGGTATGACTTCAGGTGTCACACCCTGGTTTTGACCCCATTGTAGGCTTGAGAAAGGAGCACAATGAAGAAGTCTACATGCAAGCAAAAGAAGGTGCATTGCATGAGTGACAGAAAGAAAGGAAGGTCGTGAAGGAAGCAAAGCAAAGGACTAGTGCATACATAATGGAGATGCGTGCGACAAAGGAAAGGCGAGCGCATGGCCATACATGTGATAATGGTCGAAAGATGACAAGTGCAGATTGTGGCCAATTAAGGTAGTGTAAGCCTATGACAACACATGTATGAGGGAATATTTGTAAGCTAGGTTGATAGTGCCTTGTGTCAGACCCTAAAGCCTATAACCATTTTTTATGGCTGATCATGACCTGTAACTGATAAGAAATATGTAGTCGACCCTGCGTGGTCTGAAAGAAGTTATAAATAGGGAGAACTCATTCTTTATAAGGGCTATTGATTAATAGTTATTGTTTTGGATGTTCATTGGCGATTCATAGTGAAGGATTCCATTTTGCTGATATTTTTTAGAGATTAGAAGAAGAGAAGACTCAGGAAGAGTCTAGTAGCGATAGGAGGCTATTGAGCTGCGGATCTGGCTACTTTGTGCATAGGCTACTAGGACTAGAAGGGATCTACAACTAAGTGCACAGACAATTATTAGGAGAGTCGATCCAGGTTATGTGTGGATCAGTAGAAGTAGGGTATAAGAACAAACTAGAGAACATGAGAACCAGAAGTCAGAGTCATAAAGAAATATCATAGGATCAATCTGCAACCTACAGACTGCAATTTGTTATATCCATTTCTCATTCCATATGAAGAGCACCTTGGTGGTTTTTCCCAGATGGGTTTCCACATTATCCCTTATGTTTGAATGGGTGATTGGTGTTGTGAATATTTATGTGAAGGGTTGTTATTTTCTTACTGTGTGATGATGAAATATTGATTAAATGGATGATGTTATATTGTAATCAGTAGATGAATGTTTGAGAAAGTTTCATTGAAATATATACATATATCAGTCTGTATGCAATGTATTAAGTTACAACATAAGTCATATATAGTCTGTTACTGCAACGAGTCAGCTGTGTCGCACAAGTTACGCTAGTTGTGAGGTTAAGAACAAGGTTAGGTTGCGCTCACTGACATATAGTTGTGCTTAGTCGTGCAAGACTGAATCCACCATCCAGCCATTCAGTTTCCTTCATTGAGTTCCTTAGCTATGTGCCAAGGGACTATAATCCCTCACCAGCTGCAAAAAACATGGTTCTTTTAGTTACCCATTAGATATCTCGGGTGAGACTGTGCCTGTGTCACAGGTGTTGCCGATGGAGTCCTTTTGTTGCGGTGATGTCTTGGGGTGTATTCTTGGTATTGTGATTTGTTGAACCACGGGTCGAGACAAGAAGGTGAATGAATCCAACAAATGGTTATGTTGCTAGGACCCTTAATTAATTAAGTCAAGGGAAATGTTTTGGCACCTGATGAAGAGTGAGATAGAAGATTGGTTGGACTCTAAAACACTAGCAGTCACGTAATAGGAGAGCATAGGAACACGATTGAGCACATAAAATTTGGTATAAATATATATGTTCTGATACTCATGAGATATTCTTTGTTGAGTTCCCCATTATACTGCATGAGTGGTTGTCAATATTGGTGACTAAGTAGAAAAACTTCCAGAGAAGAGAGACTATCAAGTGGAGTGATCAGTTGGTTCGTGAGGTAACCAGTGTAAGAAACACCATTTCTAGAGTTGTTGATTTTTGGGTTGACAATATATTGCAAGGATATATTACTGAGTTTGCAGTAGATAGTATAACCTCATATAGTGAAGCTGAAATAAATTTTTTCCAAGGACTCCAAAGAAGATACTTGTTCTGTATCAACACACGGATAAAAATGCTTTCCTATGAGAAGGGTATCTTACAACTGAGTAGTTGAGTTGTATGCCTAAGAAGGAGGCTATGTCATAGACAACCTATTAAGAAGATGGAAAAGGGTGCATTCAAATGTTCCCTAGAAGCACATAACTTGAACTAGAAGAAGGAATCCTAAGGAGTGGAACAATATTCAGATCAAGAAAGAGAAGGAAAACCGAAAAGGGACAACATAATCCTAGTCTTTTCGAGAAGAGTGAACACGAACTTGGATCGTACAAAGAAAAAGGCTCTTACGATGAAGAGGAGGACTATATCCCAATTTCAGAAGGACCAAAATATTATTAGGATTATGTGGAGATGCCAAGGTCAGGATTCAACTACATAACACTAACAATATCACCAGAGGTAAGATCTAGAGTTTCATCCCCCAAAAGGAATGATAATACGGATAGTGATAGCCCCGCAACTAGTGCATGCGAGGGTACACCCCCTTTGAATTATTTCCTAGAAAACCATGATGCCAACTCAATGGCTATGATGGATGTCCAGTTACCCACATTCAATGGAAATGGAATGGAAGACCTTGAGTAGCATTGGTTCCTCTGTGAAGTTGTTTGGATGGTTCGTTTAGTCCATAATGCAGACATAAATAAGGTGCAGATGATCACGACCTTGAGGGGTCGAGCACTGGATTGGTTCATGAAGTTTTGTGCCGCACCAACCGGAACACCATAGAAGACCCTTGAAGAGATCCGAGTCACAATGATCTATGAGTTCAGAAAACCTAAATTGGAGTCGCAGTGTATTATTGAGATCAAAGAAATAAAACAAGAACTAACAAAAATGGTATGGGATTTTGACCAATGGTTTAAAACATTGATGTCCAAGGTAAGATTCCAAATGTTGGATGTACAACATAAAGAGTGGTTTATTGCTACGTTGTTACCACACATCCGAGGGCCGTTAATGCATCAAAATATTGAATCACAGACAGAAGCACTAGAAATGGCAATGAAGTTAGAAGCCTCACCCATTGGCGATGGTGCCGCAGGGATGGTGCAGATTCAGTCGCAGCTGGCCAATATCACAATACAAATTCAAGACATCAAGAAGGGTAAGGAATAACAAGAAGATTTGTGATGTAAAAAATGTAGGACAGGTGGACACACTAAGGAGAACTGTCCGACCTTCATGAACTACGTCGCGTCAAGTGCACCAAACACATTAAATGGCCATGGGATACCATGGTGTTACATATGCCATTCAAGAGGCTATCGTGACAAAGAGTGTTTATATTTGAAAAAATTTGTAAGTACCCCTGCAAGCCTCTTATATAAATTTTGTAAATCAGTAGGACATGATGAGAAAGATTGCAGAGCATATCAGCTCTTGAAAGAAAATACTGTCGACACCTACTTAATGAAAAATCAAGGGCTCTCTCAGGCTAAATAGGCATAAGCCTCGTATCAACCTGTACATTTCTCACCTAACTAGTACCAACCATAGTATGCTCCTTGACAGCCATACATGCAACAAAACCACTATCAGCCACACTACCAGCAGAACCTGTACCCACCACAGCAGCCACACCTGCAGGGAAGGGGTGGCGAAAACTTCTGAGGAAGAGTTGGAGGAGGAGGATTTGGTAGAGGAAGAGGTCAAGTTACGTGATATAACTATGGACAACCGGATCACTACGGAAAATATTATTTAGAGCCTATGAATACATATTCATACTATATGGGACATGACCATAATGTCGAACAATGTCCTCAGTTGATTGCGAAGTGGCAAGAAAGGACCATTGCAGGACCTAACTGTGCACAAAAATTGAACCCAAATATGAATGTGAATGTTCATATGATTGCGGTTGAACCACAAGACTTAAACATCGCTATCATAACAAGAGGAGGTGCGATGACCAGAGCATATCAGGATAAACTGCAAGAACAATCGCGGCCACAATTAAGGCCAACGGTGCAGAAAAAGGAGCCACTAGACATCCAAAAATAGAATGAAGTATTGTTGTACATATAATCAAAATTCATAGACCCATAAGTACCATCAACATCTGTAGAATTTAAGGAAATGCCTGAATGGTTTCAATGCATATTCCAGAAGAAGGTTCCTTCCAAAGGTTAGTAACCTAAAAACCTTTCTGTCAAGTTGTTTGACACTAATGCAAGATAAATATGCTATTGCAAAACTACAAGCAATGATAGAAGAGATACCTATAGAGCCACGACCTAAAAATAAAGTTGACCAAGTAAGAAAAAAATTTAAAACTAGCCGCGAGTTGAGGATGGCTGTGCAGATAAGTGACTATGACGTGGATTATATCATCTTGGATCTGGGATTAGATGTCAATATTTTGATGTGACAAACTTGGGAAAGTATGGGCAAGAAAAGCTTGGACTGGTCTCCTGTCTAGTTGTGACTTTCCAATCAAGCAAAGTTCCTACCCATTGGCCGGTTGAGAAATGTCTCCGTCGATGTCGAAGGGTTGCACACATTTGAAGACTTTGAAGTCATTAACATTGTTGATGACATGAAACCATACCCCACTTTTCTGGGAATATATTGGGCCATAGACAATCATACCATCATAAATTTCAAGAAAAGGATTCTCTCATTCGAAGATGAGGAAATGAGGGTAGTATCACCCATCGATCCATTAGAGGGACAGAGATATGTCAATCCTATCTATAATGAGGGACAGGGTGACTATCTCATCCAGATCTACAATGTCACAGCTATGTAGGAAGATTATATCAATCTGACAGCAGATGGAAACCTATACTAGAATATTTCTAGTTCCAGTACATCCGACTCAGGAGAGGCTTTAGAGAATTAGCAAAATAGATTACACGAAGTCTCTATGAGAAGGTGTACAAGAGTTACAAGTTCTATGTGATGGGTGGAGAATGAGTCAAGGGAGCTACCCACCTATGAGGGTTTATATAACCTTGTGACTTTCTTAAATGAATTTTAAGAACTTGTAATAGAATTGCAACGCTTGTTAGTGCTGGATCATGCACTAAAAGCTACGCCCTCTATATGGTGGGGTGCGCATAAGAAGTCTATAACGAATTGACCACAGTGTAGAAGGCTGATGGAAGTCAAGTTTGGAGAAGAGGTCAACTTCGCAAACCATAAGTATTTAGGATAGAAGAACCCATTTTAACATATTAACCTTTGTCGTACGGTATTTGCAGAATATCCACGGTAGGAGTGGGTCCATCATTTCATACACACATTGGAAATGACACCTAGAAGCTGATATACCTCTATGGAGCTATGACAAGGAACCCATTATTGGGAATGAATCTCTAAGCAGTTCATGCATACATTTGAATTTGCTGATGAGAACCCTACAATTGATGCTATGCTTCAGGTGGTAAAGGAGAAGATATTTCCTAAGGTCCCTGTCAAAGAGGCTAATTCTCACCAATGCAGTGCAACCATTTAGCAGTGGATGGCATGTTACAATGTAAATGGAGACACAGATGATGATATGACTAACATAAACATACCAGAATTAGAGGGCACACGAGAAGTAGAAGGAAGTGGCATTTCAAGTGACCAGTTCCTTCAACCCTTAAATATCAAGAAAGTAAATATCGGATCACCAAAAAACCCAAAGTTCGCCAATATCAGATATTATTGGGATGAAGAAGCAGTTGCAAAGGTCACGGATCTACTGCATGAGTATGAGGACTTGTTCCCTACCAAATTCTCAAAAATGAAGGGAATAGTGGGAGACTTAGGGGAGATGAAAATACCCCTATGACTAGATGCTAAACCAAGTAAGCAGTGGCCATATAGGATGAACCCCAAGTATAAAGAAAGGGTAAAAGTAGAACTCAATCGAATGCTCAACGCCATAATTATTGAACCTGTTGAGGATTCAGAGTGGATCATCCCTATAGTGATCCAGCATAAGAAAACAACATGTGAAGCTAGGATCTGTGTTGACCTGAGAAAGTTGAATGACGCATGCTTGCATGATCCATTCCCAACACCATTTACAAATGAATTAATTGAAAGTGTCGGAGGACAAGAGATGTATTCATTTACAGATTGTTTCTTGGGCTATCATTAAGTCTGAATTGCGAAGGAGGATTGTCACAAGACAACCTTTGTTACTGAATGGGGATGATACCAGTATACGGTAATGCCCTTTGGACTCAAGAATGCACCTGTTATATTTTCTAGAATAGTAGTTTCTACTTTTAAATATTTTACACATAAATTTATTGAGGTTTGCTTTGATGATTGGACTATATTCGGTCTAGTAAGAGACCACATTGAGAGCTTGCACATGATCCTGGACCATTGTTTCCAGTATCAGATTGTTTTTAATTAAAAAAAATGTATCTTCTATGTACCGTTTGGTGTGTTGTTGAGTCACATCATATGTCGCAACGGTATCTTAGTTGAACCAACAAAAATTGCGATTCTCCTGGAATTACCACTTCCTACATCAGTTATGCAGCTCATATCAGTGCTGGGGCATACAGGCTACTACAAGAAGTTCATCAGAGGGTATGCATTGATCACTACACCTATGGAGAAAATGTTGAAGAAATATGCCAAGTTTTAGTGGACAACAGACTGCCATGAAAGCTTGGATAAATTGAAGACTACAATGGCCACTGTGCCAATACTTCTATTCTTGGACTGGAACAAAGAGTTCCACATGCATGTTGGCACATCATTGTTGCACTCGTCATAGTCTTGACACAACCAGGAGAGGGTGCGCTTGACCACCCTATTGCTTTCACAAGCAAGAAAATATCGATAACAGAAAAAAACTACACAACGACATAAACAGAAGTCCTTTCCATGGTCTATGTGCTTCAAAAATTCTGGCACTACTTATTGGGTGGAAATTTTTAGATGTACACTAACCATTCAGTGCTGAAGTACCTAGTTAGTAAGCCAGTGTTGGGGGGGGTAATCTGTAGATGGATTCTCCTATTTCAGGAATTTGACTGTGAGGTCATAGTAAAACCCAGTCATCTGAATGTTGGACCATATCACTTGTCAAGGATAGAAAGTGGTGAAGAACCAACCATCCTAGAGGATAATTTGCCTGACATGCAACTATTTGTAGTCACTATGATGGATGATCATAAGCATGAATTTAATGCCATCATCCACCTTTTAAGGACATGCTATGCACCTGAAGGAATGTCAACTAATCAGAAGAAACAATCGGTTGTCAAATTTGCCGACTATACATTAATCACAAGACATTTGTATAAGTTGGGCGCGGATGAAATCCTGCATCGATGTGTTTTTTATCATGAGCGACCTTGGGTTATGAGTGAAGCACACGTTGGTGTCATAGGAGGGAACTATGCTGGGAAAGAAATTGTGCATAAAATACTGCATGTAGGGCTACGGTGGCCAACCATATGCATGGATACTAAAATCTTCTATAAACATTGCTATATTTTCCAAAGAACTAGAAAGTCGTCACGCCGCAACGAAATGCCACTTGTACCACAAGTAAACCTTCAAGCATTCGACAAATGGGCAGTTGATTTTGTTGGACCAATCAATCCCCTAGGAAAGAGAACTGGTGTGTGCTACATTATCATCGTGACAGACTATTTGACCAGATGGGATGAAGTTGCGCCTGTTAAGGATTGTACCACTACGTCTGTGGAAAAGTTTTTGTTTGAAAACATAGTCACTAGATTTGGATGTCCAAAAATGTTACTAAGTGACCAAGGTACACATTTTGTTAACAAAATGATTGATGAACCCACTATATAATTTCATATCTAGCATAAGAAGATGACACCCTACCATCCTCAGGAAAATGCAACAGTCAAAGCTTTCAACAAGATTTTGGAAAATTCATTAACCAAGGTACATAATGTGCTCTGAGATGTCTAGGATCAAAAAGTCTCAGCTGTGTTATGGGCATATCGTACAATATGTAAGCGACTAACAGGGCACACCCCATTTAGAATAGTATATGGAAAAGAAGTTGTTGTACCAATGGAGTACATTGTGCCAAGCCCAAGGATTGTCGCACTCATGGGAATGACCAATGAAGGTGCTATTGAACAAAGATTGTCACAGCTAGTGCAAATGGAGGAAGATCTCGTTGTCATGAGATTTCATTAGATTATTGAGAAGCAGTGACAAAAGGCATGGCATGATCGACATATTAGTGTTAAGCCATTTGAAGAACGAGGACTTGTCTTACTGTATGACAAAAAAAATTTCAAACACCCAGGCAAGTTGAAGACACAATGGCTAGGGACATATAGGATCATGCACATCACTGATGCAAGCACAGTAAAATGCCAGAAGTTAGATGGTGCCTATGTTGTGGGTATGGTTAATGATAGTCGCATGAAGCTGTACTACGACACACATAACATCCCAGGTTAGAATCATGAAAAAAGGGATGAGAGGCCAAAGAATGTAACCTATTATGTCATAGGGTTGCGACAGAACTAGCGTAGAAGCACAAGAAAAAGTGCCAAGTAGACCGGACAAAGCAAAAAGTGGCAAAAGGATGCAAAAAATAGAAATGACAAGCTAGCCAACATTAAACTATGAATCTCTAACGAATATTGTGCCAATTATGAAAGCTAAGTGTCATTAATTCGACCCAATACGAGGAAAAGGGTAGCGTGATTTTTGGTCCCATCACTTGTCCTTAGCATAACTACCATAACTGTGATGACAAGTACAAACCATAAAGAAAGTTGCAGAAGTTAATGAAGAATGTGTCAGTAGAAGCAACCCAAAATATTTATTAGACCTCGACCTCCCATCAAATGACAATTGCAGGATGTAGAGGGGCATATAAATACTCATCCTCCCCATCAAGCATTATTTTACGCACAGTGAGAAGTAAAAGAACCAAAGTCATGCGATTAGAGAGCTAAACCTTGCCATCCTTAAACAACCAACATCCATGGTAATTAACATCCCTAGTGAGAGTGATGTATCAGATGCAACTGTTATCTTTGGTTTCCCCATTGATGAGGAAGAAGAAATACAGTCACCCAAGGTACAGCAACCATAGCAACAACCAGAGATTTAACCATGGCAAGAATGCACAAACAACCTGTCACTGGGGTTGGTCATGCTACCATTCCAACCCCTAGTTCACATGTTGTGCGTAACCTAGCTCAAATAATTGCAGTTGCTCTGGTACCACAACAAACTACTGTAGCACATGTTAGGGAGCCAAGGAAGCCCATCGAGAAGCAACTAGGAGAGGAATCCAGACCACCACCACCACAGCAGAGAAAACGAAAGGCTATGGCCATTGCAAACGAATAAGGAAAGGAACCTATTGGTGAAGAAGCAGAGGATGTCATGGAAGAAGAATCAATACTGTGAAGAGGGATGGAAGCAGAGCGAACTAATCCAAATTTCCCACACTACATTCAGCCAAGTAGAACTAATGTAGAGGAGAGGGATCTCCCAAAGAAGGAAGTTACTACTCTGGTAGCACCATGAATTCCTAACAATGTCCCCTTTCTGAAGGATATCAAGCCTAATTTGTCTAGGTTGAAGTTTGAGGACTTTGACACTCCACAACAGGAAGGATTGCAGATAGCAGACTACCTGGTTGTGGACCAGTCCGCCACAAGTGATGCTAGGTGCTCAGGCCAATGGAGTGGGCCAAGGGACTTTCCCACATAGTTCTGACGAACATGTTGTTTATGCCCCACTTTGGCCATAGTGTACAAGTCAACACTTACCTAAAGCAGTTACTAGTGTGCTTTCACAAAGGATACCTGTGGCTGGAACTGCCATATCCGATCGATGCCGAGTTAATTTTGAGGCTAATTGTCCTCCCAAATGAAGGCGATGATCCTGCACCATACTTGGCCAAGTAAGATAACACCCATATCAAACAGAAGTATCAACTTCAGCGAGCGGGCCAGGGCTTCTTGATTGGCCCCATCCAAGATAGAAGTGTGCGCATCGATGCAAATATCTTATCTTGTAAGTTGCTCCACAAGATCAGACCCAATCAATGTTCATTGGGGGCAATGGAACTCGCATATTTATGTGCTCTAGGGGGAGTATTCAATTGGTCATGGTACCTATTTAGAAAACTCATATATGATGCAACACAGGCTCAGCACAAGCCCACCTTCAAATTCGACTATTCCTAGCTGCTGATCTTAATTTTGTTCACTATGTGGGGTAACCCGTTGAACTATGTGCAGATGGATGTCCCACTAATTTTCCTTGGTGCAAAGTACCAAAATTTGTGGGAAGATAAGGTGGATAGAAATCGATAGAAGGATAACAAAATTGCCTTTTTTTTACACATAGAGACACTATGTGATGTTGTCCATCGATCCCATAGAATCCATGCTATGACAGTACACAAGTACACATCATTTATTAACTTTCAAGCTAAAGCGCATAATATAATCGTAGAGCCAACAAGTGGCCCGATCAAAAAAATGCACCATGTAGAATTCATGGTGACAAATGAGGATGTGGATGCAATTATCAACCTTTGGCTGAAGGAATGGCACAGCCCACTGGCAGAGCCACTACCCAAAGAGCAGGATGTAGAGGAACCACCACTTCAACAAGTTCATGGAGAAGAGCATGAAGGAAAAGAAAACCAAGATAATCAGTTGCAAGAAAACGATGAGGACAATGGTGATAATGATGATAATGTTGGATCGGATCATCATGAATCAGATCACCCACCAATTCAAGAGCATGTACATACATGGATGCACACATAGCAACAAAAGGGCCACTCTTCCCGCAAGAAGCAGAAAGCCAACAGAATAGCTAACATGAACACATTGACTAAATATGATGTGCAGGAACTTGCCAACGTTGTTGCTAAGGTCGTGCAATATAACCTCGCTATTTTGAGGATGCAGCAAGTAAACATTTCTACCCAAGTCGAGGGCCATCTCAATAAGCTGATAGAGGCCATCTAGGATGTCAAAGCCACTATGGAGGCTGAGACATATGGTGGTGATCCCAGTATTCCACTAGTTAAACCAGAGTTAGTGCCACCAATCAAAGTGACGATTCAGAGGCAGGAATTGGAGGCAGAAGTAGAGACAAGTGTAGGTCCTGATCACAACAGTACGTAGATAGACTTCTCCAAGATAGACTTGAATGAGGTCTATGAAATTCAGCAGGTGGCCGCATCCAAAATTTGGCTAAGGGAAAATGTTGTTGCTTATCAAGAAACAAAATGGAAATGAAAGGAAAGCTACGCAAGGAATTGCTAAAGTAGAAAGAGCAATAACTTCAGGGGCACATCACCCTTCTTGCTGAAAGAGAATAGGAAATACTAGCGCATGAACAAAGTTGCGTCACATTAGAGGACACTATCAGAAATGCCATTGCAGCATTCTCACTAGAAGCAGGACAAGAAGATGAAGACTCCATTGGCTAAAGTAACCAGAATAACAAAGATCGTGTAGGATCTTCAGTAGCAAGTGGAAGAACTGCAAGCTAGGTAGATGCCAAGCACACCTCCATAGGTGCTTGAGGAAAGAGGAAGAGCGGTGTCTGAAGCTACTGAGAAAATTAGAGAAGGCGAAGCGATTTGCGCAAAAGCAATAGATGTTTTTGCTACCATTTGAGGAGCTCTACTCGAAGATGAAACAACAGAGAACATTAGGTAGAGCGCATGAGAGGCATATTAGAAATAAGTGTTGCAAAAGTAGAAATAAAGAAGTTTACCCTCCAGGAGAAGGTCACCAAAAATGAAAAGATCAAGAGACTACATCAAGAAGTGTAGACCCTTCGCGAATGAGAGTAGACTAGGGAAGTTGAGGTAGAGACACATCAGTCGGAAGCCGAGTGGCTCGCATGCCTTATTTAGCTTGTGTAGGAAACAATTCAAGGAATAGTACAATCGATAGAGGTAGAACTGTCAGAACATGTCCTTTCTGAACATGTTGAGAAGTTGTCCTCACAAGTAGAAGAAGTTGCAGAAGAAGTCGCTGAGGTTCAACATATGGTGAAGGAATTCAAGGACAAGGTTCATCTTCCTGCGTAGCCTGAGCTGATGCCAACAACTTAAAATTTTGCAAGGAAATAAAATTTTGCAACAAGTCCTCTTTTACGGAGATAGACCTTTTTGCTTAGTGGCTCAGGACGAGCCACGTGTGAGTGCTAGGGGCCTGTTGGCCTGGGAAAGGAGCACAAGGAAGAAGTTTGTGTGGAAGAAAAAGAAGGTGCATTGCACAAGCGATAGAAAGAAAGGAAGGCCGCAAAGGAAGTAAAGGACCAGCAAAGAAAAAATGGATATGCAAGTGACAAAGTAAAGGTGAGTGCATGGGCGTATAGGTGATAATGCCCAAAAGATGACATGTGTAGATGATGGCCGCTTAAGGTGGTGTAAGCCTGTGGAAACACACGTATGAGGGAATATTTTTAAGTCAGGCCAATAGTGCCTTGTGTTAGACCCTGATAGCCTATAACCATTTTTTATGGTTGATCATGACCTGTAACTGATAAGAAGTATGTAGTCGACCATGCATGGTTTGAAAGAAGTTATAAATAGGGAGAACCTATTCTATATAAGGGTTGGTGATTAATAGTTATTTTTTTGGCTGTTCATTGGTGATCCATAGCAAAGGATGCCATTTTTTTGTAATTTTGTAGAGATTAGAAGAAGAGAAGACTCAGGAAGAGTCTAGTAGTGATAGGAGGTTGTTGGGCTGCGGATCTGGCTTCTTTGTGCATAGACCGCTAGGAGTAGAAGGGATCTATAGCTGAGTGCACAGGAAATGATTAGGAGAGTCGATACATGTTGTGTGTGGATCAGTAGAAGTAGGGTAGAAGAACAAACCAAAGAGCATGAGAACCAGAAGTCTGAGTCATAAATACATATCATAATATTAGTTTGTATCCTGCATACTGCAAGGTGCTATACCCATTTCTCATGCAAGATGAAGAGAACCTTGGTGGTTTTTCTCAGATGGGTTTCCACTTTATCCCTTGTGTTTGAATAGGTGATTGATGTTGTGAATGTTTATGTGAAGGATTTTTATTTGCTTACTGTGTGATGATGAAATATTGATTAAATGCGTACTGTTATATTGTAATTAGTATATGAATGTTTGAGAAAGTGTCATTGGAATATATACATATATCAATCTATATGCAATGTCTTAACTTACAACATAAGTCACAGATGGTTTGTTAGTACAATGAGTCAGCTATGTCACACAAGTTGTGCCAATTGTTAGGTTAAGAACAAGGTTAGGTTGCGCGCGCTGACATATATTTATGTTCAGTCACGCAAGACTGAATACGCCGTCTATCCATTTAGTTTCCTCCGTCAAGCACATTGGCCGCATGCCAATGCACTATAATCCCTCACCAGCTGTAGAAACATGGTTTTGGTAGTTACCCATTAGATATGTTAGGTGAGACTGTGCCTGCCTCGCAGGAGTTTCCAATGGAGTCCTTCTGTCAGGCCGATGTCTTGGGGTGTATTATTGGTATTGTGATGTGTTGAACCGCAGGTCGAGACAAGAAGGTGAGCGAAGCCAACACTCATTGCATTAATGTATATGATGTAAATATTATATGGGATCATGACAAGGAGCTCAAGGCCATGGCCCTATCATTGATTAATCTTTGGAATATAGGCGATCATGGTTGATTCCTATGGTTTATGTGCTAATTCAAGCACATTTGTAAACATCATGTAAATATGCAAATTAATGAAAAACCCACAACAAGCTATGTCAATTCAATGAAAAATGAGATGGGGGCATGATTTTCCTAAGGATAAGATGGGAGGGAATGTTAACCTTGAACCAGTTTGGGAAAAACCACGTGTCATGGGGAGAATCCATCAAAACTGTTAACTACCCTATTTCTTGTCTTTCTTCCCAATCATTTACTTATTCCAGAATGTGGTTGAGGTAGTTATTGCAGGGAAGGGGAAGAGTATGGGAAAATTCGAATTGGGAAAAGCACCCATTTTTTGAATGTCGTGTTTTGACTTCATGGGAAAGAAAACACCATAACCGTATCCCAGTTTCACTCACGCATCACGTATAGGTTTGGATTCACGTTTTGGGGGAGCTGTGGGATGTCTTACTCATTCTATCATTCATTCTCTCAATTCGCATGGAAGATCTGGGGGGTATATAAGCTCTTCTTTTGTATACCCTTGATGTTATGGATGTTGTTTCCCTTAGAGAGAATACAATTTACGTGTAGAAGCATTCTCTTGAACTGTAGAGTGTATGAGACCCTATTACTCGTATTCCTGAGAAAAACCTGTGTTGTGGAGTCTCCCTGTGGTTGTTGTGTTGTGCACCCTGGTTTGGTTCTAAACTATGTACAAGACTTAGGAATGGGAGACACATAGAATGTGCTTGATAAGCCTAGTGTGGAACCTCACAATAAGATTAGAGTGGTTGGTGAACCTTCTATGAACATCTTGAAGAGCACTGGAAGGAAAGGTGTATCCTGAGGGACTATGGAGCAGAGAAGGGGATAATTCCTTGTGTTAGGTGTGTACCTAGTGAGAAATCCAGGACATATAGGTATTGTGAAGGTGTTCTTAGCTCTCTAGATGATCTCACTATCTTAGCAGTTCTTCCTACCCATTTCCTTAGAATCCTGATAAACCCAACTAAAAAGATGGCTTGGGTGGTAGCCTGATAAACCCATCGGTTGGCTTGGCTATGCCTTGTTGCATTTGACCTTGTGAGTAACCTTTGGCTGGATAGTCTGATAAACCCAACAGTGACATGGCTTGACCATGTAAAGTCTAATAAACCCATATGTTTGTTGGACTGGTCCTTAAGGTGAATGTTGGCTTGACTGTGAACAATATGTTAAACACAACTATGAGATAGCTTAGTTGAGTGTCCTGTGAAACCCATCTGCTGGTTTGTATTACCTTGCAGCGTGATAAACCCAACTATGTTGGATTGGATGATTTTTCTTACACCCTTGGCTATTTATGAGTCTGCTAGTGTTCCCTTATTCCTGTAGGAAATCATGCCCAAATTGGGGGTTGCAGTGTTGCTGAGAGATTGATGAGTGCACTCGCCTATGGTTGGGTGGAACGTTGCAGTGACATCGCTGGTTGCAGGAAAATTTATTCTCAAGATATGCGTTCTTGTCCATGTTAATCTATGCAATTTTATTTCTTGCATTGTAATTGCTTGATGGAATATGATGAATATGTTGCATGTGTTGAATTGATGAATTGTTCCGTTGAATAACTGCAATTATAGGAATTTATGTATCTTTTCCTTCAATGCATTGTTAAACTAAGTTGTAGGGTTATAATGTTGGATTGATGTTGCTTGGATGGCCAATTCTGTTCAAAGACTTCATTTATCAGGTTGAAATTCGAGTAGAAACCTTCTTTTGCAATAGTTTATTCCGTAGGCGGGACGCGGGATGCGGAAGACATCCTTTGGAATATTTGGAGCTCTGCAAATTCCTTTCTAAAATTACCTTTCCACAAATTGTGGGATGCAGGATGTGAAGATGTCTTTTTTTGAATTATGGCTTTCTGTAGTTTTTTTTCCACAATGCACCTTTCCACAACTTGTGGGATGTGGGATGCGGGATGCGACTTCACATATTTCGATTTTCGTCGTTGATATATTTCCGATGTGAGATGAGGGATGCAGGATGTGAGATTGTAATTTCCACAATTCCCAATCCTGCAACTCAAGTTTTTCGCATCGTTGATTTTTGCGAGATGATTCTTAGCCATTGATTCGATCCTAGATGTGAGACAATTTGTGATTGTTGATTACCATTGCGTTTTCTCTCCACCATCTTATCTCCTCTGAGATCTTTCCTTGCAGATTGTCAGATAGATAAATGGAATACATGAGGGAGCATGATAGTGTTGGAAATGTCGAGAAGTGGTTTGCATCCATGCCCTGTGTTTCAATGAACAGTTTAGGTTCTTGATGAAATTTTTAATTCTACATGATAATGGGGTATGGGTACACTATAGAGTGGTATTAGAGATGTTGGTTGCAGCATTGGTACTAGATGGGACAGAAAGAGATAAGAGTATCCTCAGATACCAACATTGTAGTACACTAAAGTGGTATCTATCGAATGGTGGTAGCACTTCAACGTGGTATCAATGTTGTGGGTTGCAACGTCAGGCCTGAAAGGACCGGGTTGAACAATTACCAGAGCTTTTGGTTACAACATCGATACTAGGTAGGCCAGGTGACAGTAAGTAAATGGTTTTAATTTAGAATTACTTTGTATCTAACAAATGGTGTTTGATAACACATTTTCCAAACTCATAGTGCATTTTGGAAAATCAGGTTGTTGGCTCCGCCATGAGAACCTCTGACATATATGAGGCATAGGATTCCTATGAGTATACGCAAGACGTTATGGGGGAAAACGTCCGAGATGGAAATGATGATATAGAATCTAATGGAAGGATATTTCAATAGACACCACCAGACATTGCAGCCACTAGGAGAAGATAGATTAAAGCTCAGGAAGAGTAGCATCAGCTGAATGCTTCCATGTCGCAAAGTTTGACAGACATCCAACGGTAGATGAGCTCAGGGTGACGTCCAACCAAACCCAAAGGTAGTAAGAGAAGTACCAAAAGAAGAAGGTATTCTAGTAGATCTCCTGACTCGAAAGTATCCACTGAGGATTCCAACTCTTTATCTCATGGGAAAAAGAGAAAGACACGTTATAGATACAGCTCACGGGATGAGTTTAAGAAGGAAAGGCCACCTATCTTCAATGGAGAGATAAATAACGGTCAAGAAGCTGAGGCTTGGATTCTTGGGATGAGGAAATATTTCCAAGTCCATGACTATTCTGGATATATGAAGGCAAGAATTTCCATCTTCAATCTGAATGGAAGAGCATCCATACGGTGGGATCACTTCAGGCAAGTGAAGAAGATTAATGAAAGGAAAATTGTGTGGAAACAGTTCCAGAAGTATTTCAAGCAGAAATACCTCTCTGATAGGTATTATGATGACAAGATCAAATAATTTCATGAGTTGAGATTGGGACAAAAGACCATGGAAGAGTATGCAAACAAATTCTTGGAGCTATTGAGATATGCCAGGTACATCAAGGATGAGAAAGTGAAAATCTAGCGTTTCCTCAGTGTATTGCCTCAGTCTTACAAAGACAAAATTGAGTTTTATGAACGTATAACTATGGAAGAAGCGATAAGGAAAGCTAAGTATTTCTATGAGCAAAGCTGAGGAAAAATTGAATATCAAAAGACATGGAAGGACAGGAACAATGAGAATTTAGGCCAAAGGAAGAAAGGTTTTAAACCTTCTAACTTCAGGAATCAGTAGAAGCAACCATCCCAAGCTGAGAAGCAGCCAACCAGAGTGGTGGGAGAAAATACAAGAGATCCACAGCAAATCAGGGAACTGGTCCAATGTTGGAAATGTGGAGGATGCCACATGTGTAGGAATTGTCCACTCGATAATGAGAGTGCAAGGCTAAATTACAACATTCAAGAGGCATAAACAGTGGGTCAAGTAGCAAGGGTTGTCCTTAGGATTTACGCAAGACTGGAGGACTTCCAGGAATATAACTAGTCAACTATGGTTGAAGTTGTAGGTAAGATTGTTGAGCAATCTGTTCTATTTTGATTGAACGTGGTTCTACCCATAGCTACATTTCTCCTAAAGTAGTGGAGATTTGTGCTTTTAAGAAATAGAGGCATAGCAAATTGTGGTTAGTTCAGCTAGCCACTGGAACTAAGAGAAATATTAGTGAAGTGGTATAGAAATGTCCATTGGTGATGAATGGATTGGTCACTTGTGTAGATATGAATTTTCTACCCCTTGGTTCCTATGATGTTCTCACTGGAATGGATTGGTAAGAAGCTCACAGGGTAAAGATTGACTATTACCATAATACTTTTGAATGCATGGATGAAGAAGGGAACTCGAGAGTGGTAAGAGGCTTTCCAAAGTTAATTTCTATGAGGGATATTTCAGCAATGTAGTTGAAGAATTTTTTTAGGAAGGGTTTCCAATTGTATGCAACTCATATTGTGGAGGTAGCGAAGAATGAAACTCCTAGGTTAGAGGAATTTTGGGTATTGCAGGAATTCAGGGATGTTTTCCTTGATGAGATTCCAGGGATTCCTCCAAAGAGGAACATTGATTTCACCATTGAACTTGTTCCAAGAGCAAGTCTCCAACACCCCCTACAGAATGAGGACGCCAGAAATGTTAGAACTGAAGATGCAGGTGCAAGAGTTGCTGGAGAAAAAGTATATCAGGCCAAGTGTGTCTTCTTAGGGAGGACGAGTTCTGTTTGTAAAGAAGAAATATGGTACACTCAGATTGTGTATCGACTACAGATAGTTGAACAAGGTTATGGTAAAGAACACGTATCCTTTGCCTAGAATTGATGACCTCTTTGATCAAATGAGAGGAGAAAAGGTATTTTCCAAGATTGAATTGAGGTCTAGTTACCATCAGGTAAGAATCAAGGATGAAGACATTCATAATACAACCTTTAGAACAAGGTATGGACATTATGAGTTTGTAGTGGTACCATTTGGTCTCACAAATGCACTAGCTACATTTATGTGCCTTATGAACAATGTCTTCAACAGGTATTTGGACAAGTTTGTTCTTGTTTTCCTTGATGACATTCTTGTTTATTCTAAGAATGAGGAAGAACATGAAGAGCATTTGAGATTGGCATTACAATTGCTTAGGGAGCATCAGTTGTATGCAAAGTTGAGCTAGTGTAACTTCTATAAAGATAGAATTCATTACTTGGGTCACATTATCTCTGAAGATGGTATATATGTGGACCCTGACAAGATTGAATCCATAATGAATTGGCCTACTCCAAGAAATGTGGCAGATGTAAGATATTTTATGGGACTTGCAGGATATTATAGGAGATTCATTGAAGGATTCTCCAAGGTTTCACATGTCATTGCTTCTTTGCAAAAGAAGGGAATAAAGTTTGAATGGACAATGAGGTGTGAAGAAAGATTCCAGTAGCTGAAGAATCTTCTCACAAGTGCACTAGTTTTGAAAGTTGCAGACCGAGAGAAATATTTTGTGGTATGTATTGATGCATGTGGTCAAGGGATTGGAGGAGTCCTTATGCAATACAACCACGTGATATGTTATGAGTCAAAAAAGTTGAAGGAACATGAGAAGAACTATGCTACTTATGATATGGAACTTGCACCCATAGTACATGCTCTCAAGATGTGGAGACATTACTTGATGGGAAGAATATTGAGCTAAGGACAAACCATTATGGTCTGAAGTATTTGTTTGATCAGCCTACTCTGAATGCTAGGAAATCTAGATGTCTAGATTTTTTATGTGAGTTTGATTTTGACATCAAGCACGTAAAAGGAAAAGAGAATAAGCTAGTTGGCGCACTTAGCAAGAAGGCACAGGAAATGCATTTGGAATCCGTTAGTGTTTGCCCATCAGATTTGAGACAAGTTAATCATGTTGTTGAAGATGAATTGTATACGTAGGTCAAGGACAAGTTGCAGCAGCAAAGCCTTGAGAAAAGGTATGAGAGATATAAATTGGAAGAATATGGACTTCTTACCTATAAGAACAAAATTTACATTCCAAATGTAGCGTATTTGAGGAGAGTAGTGATGGACGAGATCCACCAAGCTTCATATTATGGTCACCCAGGATATCAGAAGACAATTGCTATAGCTAGAAAGTATTACTTTTGGCCAAGAATGAAAAAGGACATGGCTGAATACATTTCCAGGTGCATGAAATGTTAGTAGGTGAAGGTTGAGAATCAACACCCAACTGGTTTGTTACAACCTTCGCTAGTTCTAGAATGGAAATGGGAATTTATTTCCATGGATTTCATTACAGGATTTCCAATGACTTGAAGACAACATGATTCCATCATGGTTATGGTGGACAAGTTGACAAATGCAGCCCATTTTATACCGCTTAAGTCTATGCATAATACTGATGACATTGTAAGGATCTTCATCAAGGAGATTTTCAAATTGTATGGATTTCCAAAGGCAATAGTCTCTGACAGAGATGTCAAGTTCACTTCCAATTTTTGGAAGGGATTGTTTATAGATTTGGGTACAAAGCTAAACTTCAGCACTGCGTACCATCCTCAAACTAATGGACAGATAGAGAGACTTAACCAAGTGCTTGAAGACATGCTTCACATGTATGTGATGGAAAAACCAACCAAGTGAGAATATTTTTTACACTTGGTAGAGTTTTCTTATAACAATGGACAGAAATCATCCTTGGGGATGAGTCCATATGAAGCTTTGTATGGTAGGAGGTGTAGGACACCAATGACTTGGGATAATCCAATGAACATAGTTGTGATTGGTCCAAAATTGCTCAAGGAGATGGAGCAGGAGGTTGCAAAGATTAGGAAGAATCTAAAAGCATCCCAGGATAGACAGAAAATATATGTTGATAATCATAGGGTGAACAGAGAGTTCAGTGTTGGGGGTCATGTTTACCTTGGAGTAAGGGAAAAGAAAAGTTCCTTGAAACTTGGAAGTTGTGCCAAGTTTTCACCCAGATATTGTGGGTCATTTGAAGTGCTTGACAGGACAGGACCAGTTGCATATAGACTTGCATTTCTAGCTAGCACTAGGGTTCATAATGTTTTTCATGTTTCTTTGCTTAAGAAATATATACATGACCCTAACCATGTGATAAATTGGGATGTGATTCAGGTGGAAACCGAGGAAGAGTTCTGAATCGAGCCAATGCGCATCCTTGACAAGAATTTCACCATCCTCTGGAACTGATCCAGAGGATAGTAAAGGTGCAGTGGAAGCACTACGGTCCTAAAGAGGCTGCATGGGAGATGGAGGATGCCATGCAGTTGGCACATCCAATTTTGTTCAAATCTGTGGAGCGCTAAGGGTGATACCAGTGTAGCATTTTGTTCAATTTTGTAAATCACTGAGGACAATTCTATTGAAGGGGAAGGGGAATGTAACACCCCTATGTTGACCCCGTTGCATTAATGTAAATGATGTAAATATTATATGGGATCATGACAAGGAGCTCAATGACAAGACTTCATTTATTAGGTTGAAATTCGAGTAGAAACCTTCTTTTGCAATAGTTTATTCCGTAGGCGGGACGCGGGATGCGGAAGACATCCTTTGGAATATTTGGAGCTCCGCAAATTCCTTTCTGAAATTACCTTTCCACAAATTGTGGGATGCGGGATGTGAAGATGTATTTTTTTGAATTATGGCTTTCTGTAGTTTTCTTTCCACAATGCACCTTTCCACAACTTGTGGGATGTGGGATGCGGGATGCGGCTTCACATATTTTGATTTTCGTCGTTGATCTATTTCCGATGTGAGATGAGGGATGCGAGATGTGAGATTGTAATTTCCACAATTCCAAATCCTGCAACTCAAGTTTTCCGCATCGTTGATTTTTGCGAGATGATTCTTAGCTGTTGATTCGATCCTAGATGTGAGACAATTTGTGATTGTTGATTTCCATTGCGTTTTCTCTCCACCATCTGATCTCCTCTGAGATATTTCCTTGCAGATTGTCAAATAGATAAATGGAATACATGAGGGAGCATGATAGTGTTGGAAATGTCGAGAAGTGGTTTGCAGCCATGCCCTGTGTTTCAATGAACAGTTTAGGTTCTCGATGAAATTTTTAATTCTACGTGATAATGGGGTATGGTTACACTATAGAGTGGTATTAGAGATGTTGGTTACAGCATTGGTCCTAGATGGGACAGAAAGAGATAAGAGTATCCTCAGATAACAACATTGTAGTACACTAAAGTGGTATCTATAGAATGGTGGTAGCACTTCAACGTGGTATCAATGTTGTGGGTTGCAACGTCAGGCCTGAAAGGACCGGGTTGAACAGTTACCAGAGCTTTTGGTTACATCATCGAGCCTAGATAGGCTAGGTGACAGTAAGTAAATGGTTTTAATTTGGAATTAATTTGTATCTAACAAATGGTGTTTGATAACACATTTTCCAAAGTCATAGTGCATTTTGGAAAATCAGGTTGTTGGCTCCGCCATGAGAACCTCTGACAGATATGAGGCATAGGATTCCTATGACTATGCGCAAGACGCTATGGGGAAAAATGTCCAAGATGGAAATGATGATATAGAATCTAATGGAAGGATATTTCAAGAGGCACCACTAGACATTGCAGCCACTAGGAGAAGATAGATTAAAGCTCAGGAAGAGTAGCATCAACTGAATGCTGCCATGTCGCAAAGTTTGACAGACATCCAATGGTAGATGAGCTCAGGGTGACATCCAACCAAAACCAAAGGTAGTAAGAGAAGTACCAAAAGAAGAAGGTCTTCTAGTAGATCTCCCGACTTGAAAGTATCCACTAAGGATTCCAACTCTTTATCTCATGGGAAAAAGAGAAAGACACGTTATAGATACAGCTCACGAGATGAGTTTAAGAACGAAAGGCCACCTATATTCAATGGAGAGATAAATAATGGTCAAGAAGCTGAGGCTTGGATTCTTGGGATGAGGAAATATTTCCAAGTCCATGACTATTCTGGAAATATGAAGGCAAGAATTTCCATCTTCAATCTGAATGGAAGAGCATCCATACGGTGGGATCAATTCAGGCAAGTGAAGAATATTAATGAAAGGAAAATTGTGTGGAAACAGTTCCAGAAGTATTTCAAGCAGAAATGACTCTCTGATAGGTATTATGATGACAAGATCAAATAATTTCATTTGTTGAGATTGGAACAAAATACCATGGAAGAGTATGCAAACAAATTCTTGGAGCTATTGAGATATGCCAGGTACATCAAGCATGAGAAAGTTAAAATCTAGCGTTTCCTCAGTGTATTGCCTCAGTCTTACAAAGACAAAATTGAGTTTTATGAACGTAGAACTATGGAAGAAGCAATAAGGAAAGCTAATTATTTCTATGAGCAAAGCCGAGGAAAAATTGAATATCAAAAGACATGGAAGGAGAGGAACAATGAGAATTTAGGCCAAAGGAAGAAAGGTTTTAAACCTTCTAACTTCAGGAATCAGTAGAAGCAACCATCCCAAGCTGAGAAGCAGCCAACCAGAGTGGTGGGAGAAAATACAAGAGATCCACAGCAAATCAGGGAACTGGTCCAATGTTGGAAATGTGGAGGATGCCACATGTGTAGGAATTGTCCACTCGATAATGAGAGTGCAAGGCCAAATTACAACATTCAAGAGGCATAAACAGTGGGTCAAGTAGCGAGGGTTGTCCTTAGGATTTACGCAAGAATGGAGGACTTCCAGGAATATAACTAGTCAACTATGGTTGAAGTTGTAGGTAAGATTGTTGAGCAATCTATTCTATTTTGATTGAACCTGGTTCTACCCATAGCTACATTTCTCCTAAAGTAGTGGATATTTGTGCTTTCAATAAATAGAGGCATAGCAAATTGTGGTTAGTTCAGCTAGCCACTGGAACTAAGAGAAATATTAGTGAAGTGGTATAGAAATGTCCATTGGTGATGAATGGATTGGTCACTTGTGTAGATATGAATGTTCTACCCCTTGGTTCCTATGATGTTCTCATTGGAATGGATTGGTAAGAAGCTCACAGGGTAAAGATTGACTATTACCATAATACTTTTGAATGCATGGATGAATAAGGGAACTCGAGAGTGGTAAGAGGATTTCCAAAGTTAATTTCTATGAGGGATATTTCAGTAATGTAGTTGAAGAATTTTTTTAGGAAGGGTTTCCAATTGTATGCAGCTCATATTTTGGAGGTAGCGAAGAATGAAACTCCTAGGTTAGAGGACTTTTGGGTATTGCAGGAATTCAGGGATGTTTTCCTTGATGAGATTCCAGGGATTCCTCCAAAGAGGAACATTGATTTCACCATTGAACTTGTTCCAGGAGAAAGTCTCCAACACCCCCTACAGAAAGAGCACGCCAGAAATGTTAGAGCTGAAGATGCAGGTGCAAGAGTTGCTAGAGAAAAAGTATATCAGGCCAAGTGTGTCTCCTTGGGGAGGACGAGTTCTGTTTGTAAAGAAGAAATATGGTACACTCAGATTGTGTATTGACTACAGACAGTTGAACAAGGTTATGGTAAAGAACACGTATCCTTTGCCTAGAATTGATGACCTCTTTGATCAAATGAGAGGACAAAAGGTATTTTCCAAGATTGAATTGAGGTCTAGTTACCATCAGGTAAGAATCAAGGATGAAGACATTCATAATACAACCTTTAGAATAAGGTATGGACATTATGAGTTTGTAGTGGTACAATTTGGTCTCACAAATGCACTAGCTACATTTATGTGCCTTATGAACAATGTCTTCAACAGGTATTTGGACAAGTTTGTTCTTGTTTTCCTTGATGACATTCTTGTTTATTCTAAGAATGAGGAAGAACATGAAGAGTATTTGAGATTGACATTACAATTGCTTAGGGAGCATCAGTTGTATGCAAGGTTGAGAAAGTGTGACTTCTATAAAGATATAATTCAGTAC
>LPNX011181694.1:56527-93722 GCA_001517045.1 Pseudotsuga menziesii | reverse complement strand
TTGGGTCACATTATCTCTGAAGATGGTATATATGTGGACCCTGACAAGATTGAATCCATAATGAATTGGCCTACTCCAAGAAATGTGGCAGATGTAAGATATTTTATGGGACTTGCAGGATATTATAGGAGATTCATTGAAGGATTCTCCAAGGTTTCACATGTCATTGCTTCTTTGCAAAAGAAGGGAATAAATTTTGAATGGACAATGAGGTGTGAAGAAAGATTCAAGTAGCTGAAGAATCTTCTCACAAGTGCACTAGTTTTGAAAGTTGCAGACTGAGAGAAATATTTTGTGGTATGTATTGATGCATGTGGTCAAGGGATTGGAGGAGTCCTTATGCAATACAACCACGTGATATGTTATGAGTCAAAAAAGTTGAAGGAACATGAGAAGAACTATGCTACTCATGATATGGAACTTGCACCCATAGTACATGCTCTCAATATGTGGAGACATTAATTGATGGGAAGAATATTGAGCTAAGGACAAAGCATTATGGTCTGAAGTATTTGTTTGATCAGCCTACTTTGAATGCTAGGAAAGCTAGATGTCTAGATTTTTTATGTGAGTTTGATTTTGACATCAAGCACGTAAAAGGAAAAGAGAATAAGCTAGTTGGCGCATGGCTCACTTAGCAGGAAGGCACAGGAAATGCATTTGGAATCCGTTAGTTTTTTCCCATCAAATTTGAGACAAGTTAATCATGTTGTTGAAGATGAATTGTATATGTAGGTCAAGCACAAGTTGCAGCAGCAAAGCCTTGAGAAAAGGTATGAGAGATATAAATTGGAAGAAGATGGACTTCTTACCTATAAGAAAAAAATTTACATTCCAAATGTAGCGTATTTGAGGAGAGTAGTGATGGACGAGATCCACCAAGATTCATATTATGGTCACCCAAATATTAGAAGACAATTGCTATAGCTAGAAAGTAGTACTTTTGGCCAAGAATGAAAAAGGACATGGCTGAATACATTTTCAGGTGCATGAAATGTTAGTAGGTGAAGGTTGAGAATCAACACCCAACTGGTTTGTTGCAACCTTCGCCAGTTCCAGAATGGAAATGGGAATTTATTTCCATGGATTTCATTACAGGATTTCCAATGACTTGATGACAACATGTTTCCATCATGGTTATGGTGGAGAAGTTGACAAATGCAGCCCATTTTATACTGCTTAAGTCTATGCATAATACTGATGACATTGTAAGGATCTTCATCAAGGAGATTTTCAAATTGCATTGATTTACAAAGGAAATAGTCTCTGACAGAGATGTCAAGTTCACTTCCAATTTTTGGAAGGGATTGTTTATAGATTTGGGTACAAAGCTAAACTTCAGCACCGCGTACCATCCTCAGACTAATGGACAGATAGAGAGAGTTAACCAAGTGCTTGAAGACATGCTTCACATGTATGTGATGGAAAAACCAACCAAGTGGGAATATTTTTTACACTTGGTAGAGTTTGCTTATAACATTGGACAGAAATCATCCTTGGGGATGAGTCCATATGAAGCTTTGTATGGTAGGAGGTGTAGGACACCAATGACTTGGGATAATACAATGAACATAGTTGTGATTGGTCCAAAATTGCTCAAGGAGATGGAGTAGGAGGTTGCAAAGATTAGGAAGAATCTGAAAGTATCCCAGGATAGACAGAAAATATATGTTGATAAGCATAGGGTGAACAGAGAGTTCAGTGTTTGGGGTCATGTTTACCTCGGAGTAAGGGAAAAGAAAAAGTTCCTTGAAACTTGGAAGTTGTGCAAAGTTTTCACCCAGATATTGTGGGTCATTTGAAGTGCTTGACAGGACAGGACCAGTTGCATATAGACTTGCATTTCTAGCTAGCACTAGGGTTCATAATGTTTTTCATGCTTCTTTGCTTAAGAAATATATACATGACCCTAACCATGTGATAAATTGGGATGTGATTCAGGTGGAACCCCAGGAAGAGTTATGAATCGAGCCAATGCGCATCCTTGACAAGAATGTCGCCATCCTCTGGAACTGATCCATAGGATAGGTAAAGGTGTAGTGGAAGCACTACGGTCCTAAAGAGGATACATGGGAGATGGAGGATGCCATGCGGTTGGCACATCCAATTTTGTTCAAATCTGTGGAGCGCTAAGGGTGATACCAGTGTAGCATTTTGTTCAATTTTGTAAATCACTGAGGACAATTCTATTGAAGGGGGAGGGGAATGTAACACCCCTATGTTGACCCCGTTGCATTAATGTATATGATGTAAATATTATATGGGATCATGACAAGGAGCTCAATGACAAGACCCTTTCATTCATTAATGATCCCTTCATTCATTATGAGCTTGAATTAGCTCATTAATGTTTGGAATATAGGTGATCATGGTTAATGCCTTTGGTTTATGTGCTAAGTCAAGCTCATTTGTAAACATCATGTAAATATGCAAATTAATGAAAAACCCACAGCAAACTATGTCAATGTAAGAAAAAATGAGATGGGGGCATGATTTTCCTAAGAATAAGGTGGGAGGAAATGTTAACCTTGAACCAGTTTGGGAAAAACCACATTTCATGGGGAGAACCCATCAAAATTGTCAACTACCCTCTTTCTTGTATTTTTTCCCAATCATTTATTTCTGCCAGAATGTGGTTGAGGTAGTTATTGCAGGGAAGGGGAAGAGTATGGGAAAATTTGAATTGGGCAAAGCACCCAGTTTTTGAATGTCCTGTTTTGACTTCATGTGCAAGAAAACACCAGAACCGTATGCCAGTTTCACTCTAGCATCACGTTTGGGTTTGGATTCATGTTTTGGGGGAGCTGCGGGATGTCTTCCTTATTCTATCATTCATTCCCTCAATTCACATGGAATCTCTAGGGGGTAGTTGAGCTCTTCCTATGTATACCCTTCATGTTATCTATGTTGTTTCCCTTGGTGATGCTATGATTGCTATGTGGAAATTTTATCTCGAACTATAGAGTGTATGAGATCTATAGTGAGGATTTATTTTCACTACAAGGGAAGAAATGGCTCCCCTGTTCCTATAGGGTACAAGGGTAGGTTTCTACCCTTAGAAAATAGTAAAAAATGGAATGTAAAAATGACATAAACAGAGCTACGAATTGAAACTAAGCTAAGCTACACTAGAACAACTAAATGGCAGCGATTGTAAACTAGATCTAAGAGCAGAAAATAAAAGAGAATAAATGATGGAGTATTGTTGAACCCCTCTGCACATAGTATGTTAGGGTTTCACCTCCAAACCTGTAGAAATAAACCTATACTACCATGGAAACAACCTGCAAAATAATTTTAATGAAAATCCTACAAATAGAGATGAGGATTAGAAAATAAGACAAGAAAATAAACATGCATAAATAGAAGTTATACCTCACTTAGGTGGAAATGGGCCACCATGCCCAAGCTCATGGGAGCACCTCTCTCTTGGTTGGGAAGCAATGGCTTGGAGAAATGGAAATGAAGGAGAGGGAGAGTGGGTGGTTTGAGAGAAAGAGGTCTCAAAGCATCCACAGGCAGCATAACAATATGCAAATGAGGAGTGTTTTGAGAGTGACCCCCCACCCTCCTTTTATAGTTTTTCCAAGGGGTTTTAGGGTTATAAGCCCTTGGTCAAGGATTTAGATCCTTTTTTGGGCCTTTAGCCCCTTCCACCCTAACTTTAGCCCCTTTCAGGGTTTTAGCCCCTTTTTGAGGGCTTTAGCTCATGGGGGTCTATTTTGGGCTCTTTTTTGGGGTTTTTATCCCTTTTCTTCATCCTTGGGCTCTTTTGGAGGTGTGGGGGTCAAATGGAAGGTCTTATGGAGTAAAATGAGTGTTGTGAAATGGTTTCCTTGGGTGGTGTAGGCCATTGAGATCTATGTGGGGAATTTTTGGGTTAACAGATTGCCCCATGATGTGTGAGGGTAGGAGCTCAACATATGGACGATGGACATCATAGGATTTGCTGTCGAGAGGTGGTGCTTTCGGGGCTGGGGCATGGTGGATTTTTGTTTTTATATTAATTTGGTTCCCATCAATGGGTGAGATACAATAAATGTGTGACATGTATATGGATGAGGCAGGCATTCCCATGCTCATGACAATGTCAAAAGAATCATTTGATCTATGCTCTAAAATACAAGAGCCGATCATATACAACTTATGTTACAATGTTGGTTCCCTCTATATGAGGCTGAATACAATACTGATCTGGTACATTGGAACCATGGCATTCTCATGGAAAGCTATATCTTCATGACTAATGGTTTGCTAGATCTGGTACATAGCTGTGTGGACTCACTGATTGAGAGTCAAAGTCTCTGTGGTACAAGTATGTTGCATCAATCATAAAGGTATATCGAAGCACTGATGGTGCTTCTGATCGCTGTCTCCAACACAACCCGAAAATCACAAGGGAATAACCTATTTAGGTCCCTCGAGTGGACTCACCAATGTGCTAGAGTCAGGTGACATCCGGGTTCTTCGACCAAGTATTGTGTGGAAAAAACCCTGTATGAATCTCAGGGGTGTGATGATGGAGTTGAAGTCGAGCACGTGAGAAACAACAATCCCAAGAGGCACTAAGGACTCCTCTCAAGTGGTCCAAGGAACTCATCAATGATGTTAATGAAACCAAGGTACAGGGACCTCCAGGTCTATCCTCTAGAATATGTGTGTTGGCATCGACAGAGGGAGACCTACCCCTAGTCAAGGAAATGATGTTTCCTTGATCAGGGGTGCGAGGGATAACCAAACAGTGTGAAGCAATCTGTGGACTGAATTGTTGAATTGGGGGGGAGGGGAGGGAAGGGAAGAAACTGAATAGGGGAAGGGAGGGGAGTGGGAGACTCAAACTTCCTTTGTTCAGAGTATGATGGTAGGGAGGACCAGGCAGCAAATGAAAATGACTGAAGGGAATGGGATCATCACTATAATACCGGGAATATCGCTGTAGATGGGAAATACTTGGAGGTAGAGGACACTTTGATACTGATGGGATCCAAGGAAGACACATTGAAGAGTACTCTAAACAAAGGTGACCCAATGTGGGGATGCTGCCAAACTATTTTCTATGGGGTGGTGTCTAGGGACACCGTTGTGGTACGATCTCGTGGATTTTTGGCAAGCCCGAGAAGGTAAGTGTTCGATGGTGCTTTCAATTTTAGAGAGTCTGAAAGCACGAAGAAGACTCCAGTGGGGGATATTTTTTGTTGGTAGTCTCCTATGCCTGAGAAAGGATAAAAGTATACATAGGGGACATCCTGGAGGGGATGAGAGACTTCTTTACCGTTGGTAGTCCAATCAGGCTAGAAAAGGTTAGACCTATACTGACTGGACGATCATTCAAATACTTTTACGTGCATGAACGAGATCAAGTTTGATTGGTGATATTTTCTTGTTGAGACAGCTGGAAAAGAGTTTAATGATAACTGGTGGTGAGATTTTTCATAAAGTGCGGCCCCTCTACCCGAGAAAGAACAAAAGTATGTAGAGCAGAACGGTCTTGGCTTGAGTGTACCAAGGAGGTCCTTTTAAGTTGATGGTATACATGGTCCACAAAAGGAGGTAAACAAGATGATGTAGTTTCCCTTTCTTATACTTTAGCGAGCAAGAAAGGAAGCAGTTGCGCTCGGAAATCTTTTCATTGTTTTAAGTAGTCAGAAAAGAGCTTAAACAAAACTCCAATGTGGTCAACCAATGGTGGCACATGCAGTGCCCCATGTCGGGACGGTGGACAGAGGTCCACAAGTCATCCACATAGTATGGACAGAGCAAAAGGATCTCAAACATACCAATACATACGTGGGATATATTGTGGAAGAGGCTCGCGATTCGATGCGGCAGAGGCATGCAAACCGAGGTGGCTCTTGGATAGATGTCAGGAGGGCATGTGTGTGTGTTGCGGTGGATGAACTTGACTACATGCGATGTGAGTGCAAGTTCGGGGGCACTTATATGCCCAATACGTGCAAGAAAAGAAATCATTTTATGGACAGTGGTCTAGAGGTTCACGTAAGGTGCGGTAAAAATAAAAAGACAACCTATGTGTTAACGATAAAATAAATGCCAAAATTACCATCCTTGACGGGCGGTGGCCCGTGGATGCTTCTATGCCAAATACATCAAAGAAAAATAAAGGTGTTTGTGTGGACGATGGTCCGGATGTTTGCGTGAGATGCGGTGAAAAAGACAATTATAAATGAAAAAAGTAAAATTATAGTACAATCCTTGATGGGCGGCGGCCCGATAGCTTGCATGAGTAGTAGTCAGGCGGTGTGATATGAGTACGAATCCGTAGACACTTGCATCGTCATGTCATGGCTCATGACTCGAGGTGACTTGTGGGAAATGGTCCCAAATTTGACTGTTTAAACATGAGACAGTGGTCTCATAACAAGATAGAGGGAATAATTATGAAACCAGTGGCATGAATGGCGTCTCAAATGTTGATGTATTTGTAACTTCGGAATGTATTCATCTATGTATCTTATGTATTGTAACCCGATGTTTATTCCGGGATATTTCTATAATGTAATTGAGTCATATTGTCATGCCTCGATGTTCCAATCAGGAGGATCAATTATGTAAACAAGTCATGTCAAGTCATAGTGGGTAACCCTCCGATTGTCTAAGGGTTAGAGTCCCCACAATTCTGGGGCACTAGGGTTATTAGACTCTCCTAGTAGAGGCTGGCCCTGGTAGGGTTTTAGTCATGTTGGGATTAGTATAAATAGAGAACTAGAGTCTATATTTGTCACACAAGTAATCCACACTCAAGTGTAGCGCATAGTTGAGGAAGGAGAAGACATTGGGGCTAGACAAGAAGAAGATTACTGCTGTTGGGAGATCACTTACTATTTTTGGGATTTTACTATTTTGGTGCTGATTCTATCTTTGAGGAAGTTGTGGGGTTTTCTCCTTTATGGTTTCCCCGAGGAAAAACACTGTGTTCATTGTCTTTTGTGTTTGATTGTTGTACTTGTTATTCTCTCAGTTAAAGATCCTAATAATGCTAGCTTAATGTTGAAAAACTAACATGGTATCAGAGCTAACCTGAGAAGAAGACACTGTGCAGCTACGGGAACTAGGTTATCCTAGTTTGTGGATCTTCCTCCACATATTTTCAGCAAAAGTAAGGTGGAATAACTCTCCTCTTTAGGGCGCATCTTTCTGTCGAAGTAGAATCCAATTCTAAGGTTTTTCAGTTTTGGACCTGTCACTACTGCCGGAAATTAGGGATTTTCACAAAAGAGGAATTTTTCAGTGAGCCCAGGCCTAGATTGATCTCCTCCCCAAAATCAAAGTTAGGGACAAATTTTAGAGCATTTGGGTGAACAAAACTCCAGAAAATCAAAACCCTAATTTGCTCCTGAACCAACTCTACAGGGTTTTAGCTCAAGTTTCATATCCGACATCTTGAACCTGGTAAGATCTAAAATATTTTGTATTTCCATTTGAGGTTCTCAGTTAAGATGTCTCATCACACCAAGCTTGATGAAAATCTTGAAGGAGATGATAACTTCTGAGCCTAGAAGTATAGGATCTCCATGGTCCTGGAAGAGAATGAATTAGACTCCTACATCCATGAGGAGGTTCCAGTTCTAGAGGGAGATGAGGCAAAGGTATTCCATAAGAAGAAGATGGTTATGGAAAATAGGATCATTGTTGATTCTATCAAGGATCACCTTATCCCATAGGTGTCCTCTCTTAAGACACCTAAAGCTATGTTTGATGCCCTAACCAAGTTGTTTGAAGGGAAGAACATAAACCAGAAGATGACTCTGAGGAATCAACTGAAGAATGTGAAGATTCAAAATGCAGAGACTATCCAGTCCTACTTCACAAGGGTTTCTCAGATCAAGGAACAATTAGAAGCTGTTGATGAAGAAGTGGAAAATGCAAATATTGTGATGACTACTTTGAATGGCCTTCCTAGGTCATGGGATTCTTTCATCCAAGGAATCTGTGCTAGAAATAAGTTAGTCAAGTTCAGTAGACTATGGGAAGAATTCTCTCAAGAAGAAGCTCAGACAGTATCCCGAGAAGAAAATATGGGAAGTGAAGATCAATCCCTCACAGTTCACTCCAAGAAGGGAAGAAGAAATCCTCATTACTCCAAAGGTAACAACTCTCATTCTAACAATAAAAGGGACCTATCTAGATTGAGATGTTATACATGTGATGAAAAAGGAAACTTTGCAAAAGACTTCCCTAAGAGAAAGAATCATTCTCATAATAAGAAGGGGGACAAAAGAAGACATCATGCTCATGCTGTAGAGGATGATGAACCATCCAGGAAGAGATCCAGATATGAAAGTGAAGATTCTTCAAGCGAGGATGAATATGTTTTGATTTCTACTCTCACAGGTAACATTAATCATGGTAGTGATGATTGGATTATAGAAAGTGGGGATTCTAAACATATGACTGGATTCAAGGAATCCTTTGTGAAGCTCTCAAAACATAAATCACCTCACAAGGTGGAGCTAGGAGATGACTACCAATATCCAATAAAAGGTAGTGGGGAATCTTCCTATAAATTAGACTCTAGTAAATCTCTAACAATGAAGGAAGTATTGTTTGTACCAGGACTCAAGAAGAAGCTCCTCTCCATATCAACATTAGATGCAAAAGGAATGTGGGTGGCATTCATAGATGGTCAAGTCCTTATGTGGCCTAGAGGAAAGACTATCGATGATGTGGTAGTAATTGGAGAACAAGAAGGAGGAATGTACAAATTGAAGGGCCATCTAGAACAAGAAATGGTCCATGATATAGTAGAGCCAAGTGAACTTTGGCATAGAAGGCTTGCACATGTGCATTACAGAGCACTACCTATTGCAAGAAAAGTTGTTGAAGGTCTTCTAGAAATCCAAGCAAAACATGATGGGGTCTGCAAAGGATGTGCGAAGGGAAAGAACACAAAGAAGACATTTCCAAGTAGCGAAAGCAAAGCAAAAGGAATCTTGGAAATCACCCACTCCGATGTATGCGGTCCTATGTCATCAAGCTCACTAAGCGGGTATGCATATTATGTTTCTTTTATTGATGATTTTTCTAGGAAGAAATGGGTTTAATTCATGAAGAACAAAGATGAAGTATTCAATAAATTCAAGGAATTCAAAGCCTTCATCGAGAACCATACTAAAAAGAAGATCAAGACTTTTTGATCAGACAATGGTGGAGAATTCACTTCAAACAAATTCAAGAGGCTATGCAAATACTCGGGGATTAAGAGGGAGTTTTACACTCCTTAAAATCCACAACAGAATGTGGTTGCAGAAAGGAATAATAGAACTATCATGGAAGCTGCAAAAGTAATGCTCCATGATCAAGACCTTCCTATGCATATTTGGGTTGAAGCTGCCAGAACAGCGGTGTATGTACAGAACCGTACTCCACATAGAGTACTCGAGAACAAGACTCCTGAAGAAGTCTTCTCTGGCAAAAGACCAAAAGTTAGCCATCTCAGAATATTCAGTTGTCTTGTGTACATACACATCCCAAAGGAAAAAAAGGACAAAGTTAGATCATTTAGGAAAGAAGGGTATATTTGTAGGATACTTTGAAATCTCGAAGGCTTACAGAATCTATTTCCTAGGATACAAGAAGATTGAAATCAGTAGGGATGTGACATTTGACGAAGACACAGCTTACAACAAATCAAGAAAGATACCTGCTGAAGAACCTGAAGAAGAAGAAGTAGAAGCACCCATAATTCATCATACAACCATGAATGAAGAAGCCCAGGAAGAAGATTGAGATTTTGAAGAACCACAAAGAGCTATAGATCCACCTGTGGAGAAGAATCCTCATAAGAGGAAACTTTCTTGGGTAAAAGAACTTATCCAAGGTGCAGAAAGATATGGGGCTCCAGAAGAAAATCATAGAGAAAGAAAGAGGACCAGATCCTACTCTGGGTATGTAGCTTTACTATGTGATTTCATTGATAAAGAACCTTCCAGTTATGAAGAAGTAGCAGAATGGAAAGAATGGAAGGATGCTATGATCGAAGAATACCAATCGATCATGAAGAATGATGTTTGGGATGTTGTCCCAAGACCAGAAGGGAAGTAAGTTGTAACTTCCAAATGGATCTATAAGATCAAGCATGATGCAGATGGTAGCATTTGAAAAGTACAAAGAAATATTTGTGGCTCGGTGTTTCTCTCAGAAAGAAGGAATAGACTATGAAGAAACCTTTGCACCTGTAGCCAGATACACTTCCATCAGATCGGTACTTGCTCTGGCTATAGTGATGAAATGGAAGATACACCAGATGGATATCAAGACTACTTTCTTGAATGGTGTAATGGAAGAGGAAGTGTATGTAGAACAACCACTCAGTTTTGAGACACATGACAGAGAGTCTCATGTATGCATATTGAAGAAAGCCCTGTACGATTTGAAATAGGCACCCAGGACCTGGTACGACAGAATTGACAGCTTTCTATCCAGTTTGGGCTTTACCAAAAGTAAAGCAAACTCCAACCTTTACTACAAGGTTGAGGATGGCAACCCAGTGATGCTTCTGCTATATGTAGATGATCTATTTGTGATAGGTATGGATGGGTTGATTGTTGATACGAAGAGAAAGCTTGCTGCTGAGTTCGAGATGAAGGACTTGGGAATGATGCATTACTTTCTAGGTATGGAAGTATGGCAGAGTACGGATGGAATATTCCTTGGACAAGGGAAGTATGCAGTAGAGATCCTGAAGAGGTTTGAGATGATGGACTGCAAGACTATGGCCACACCTATGGCATCGAACCTGAAGCTATTAAGTGATGCTTCATCAGAGTCGGTTGATGCTATGATGTATCATCAAATGATTGGGTCATTGATGTACCTGATGAACACGAGACTAGACATTTTCTTTGCTGTGAACACCTTGAGCCAGTTCTTGAAAGATCTGAGAAATGTTCACTTGATTGCTGCAAAGCATATTTTGAGGTACCTGAAGGGTATAGTTGATTATGGGCTCAAGTACGATGTGAATCAAAAGATTAACCTAGAGGGTTATGTTGATCCAAATTGGGCAGGCAGTGCTGCTGATAGGAAGAGCACTTCAGGGTGTTGCTTCAGTATGGGATCAGGTGTGATCTCTTGGTTTAGCAGGAACCAATCCTGTGTGGCACTGAGTACAGCTGAAGCAGAGTATGTCGTAGCTTGTTCAGCTAGTTGTGAGGTAGTATGGCTACGGAAGATACTATGTGATTTATTTGATCTCCAGTTGGATGCTAATTGTATACATTGTGACAACCAGAGTTGTGTGAAGTTGTCAGAGAATCCAGTGTTCCATGACAAGTCGAAGCATATCAAGACCAAGTACCACTATATTAGGGATATGGTGCAGAAGGGAGTAGTGAAGCTCCAGTATGCTGCGACGAAGGAATAGATAGCTGATGTATTGGCAAAGCCATTGGCTAGAGTGAAGTTTGAGTACTTCAGGGAGAATCTTGGTGTTCTCTAGATCGAGGTTTCCTCCAAGGGAAAGCGATGAGTCCCATAGCCATTTTGACATGGTGAGAGGATTGGTTGCTTCCATGGTCAGATGTAAGGGCTGAGCCATTCTGTCATGGTGAGAGGATTGGTTCCTTCCATGATGGATATGAGTGCTGAGATCCATAGCCATTCTGACAAGCATATCAGATATAAGGGCTGAGCCATTTTTTCATGGTGAGAGGATTGGTTCCTTCCATGATAGATGTGAGTTCTAAGACATTATGATATGACTTTAGGATTGGTTCCTACATGATCAGATATAAGGGCTATTGCCATTCTTGGAATGGAGCTTCCTGGTGAGGTACCAGGAAAACTCAATTTATGACTGAGGGCCATTCTGATATGACCGTGAGATTCATTCTCACATGATCATATATGAGTGCATGGCCATTCTGATGTGATAGAGGGATGTGTTCCCACTTGATCAGATGTAAGGGCTAAAGCCATTCTATCATGGCTAAAGGATTAGGTTCCTTTCATGTCAGATATGAGTGCTAAGCCATTCTGACTTAGTGACAGATATAATATCTACCACCATTCTTTGAATGGAGCTACCTGGTGAGGTACCAGGGATCCTTAGTCTAGGACTGAGAGCCTTTTTGATGTGACTGAGGGATGTGTTCCCACGTACTCAAATGTAAGTGTAGTGGTATTTCCACAGATGATAGTAGTTTGGGTTCCTATCATGCTGGTGCTTTTAAGTGCTGAGCCTTTTCACATATGATAGTATTTTCGGTTCCTATCATGCTGGTGACTATAAGTGTTGTGCCTCTTCACAGATGGTAGTAGCTTGAGTTCCTACCATGTTGGCGATTGTAAGTGTTGAGCCTTTTTGATGTGACTAAGGGATGTGTTCCCACGTACTCAGATGTAAGTGCAGTGGCCTTTCCAGAAATGATAGTAGTTTGGGTTCCTATCATGCTGGTGGTTGTAAGTGCTGAGCCTTTTCATAGATGATATTAGTTTGGGTTCCTATCATGCTGGTGACTATAAGTGTTGTGCCTCTTCACAGATGGTAGTAGTTTGAGTTCCTACCATGTTGGTGATTGTAAGTGTTGAGCCTTTCTGATGTGACTGAGGGATGTGTTCCCAAGTACTCAGATGTAAGTGCAATGGCCTTTCCACAGATGATAGTAGTTTGGGTTCCTATCATGCTGGTGGTTGTAAGTGTTGAGCCATTTCACAGATGATAGTAGTTTGAGTTCCTATCATGCTAGTGAATGTGAGTGCTGGGCCTTTCTGATATGATTATAGGATTGGTTCCTACATGATTAGATGTGAGTGTTGGGCATGCCTTTCTGATGAGTAGGTTAAATGTAAGTGCTAGGCAAAGACCTACATGGAGGCTAGGCCTACAACCAGCATGAAAAAGGGTTGGCTCTGTAGAACTTCCTGTGACGAGAAGAATCATGAGTTAGCACCAGTGATGATGATCCAGATCGAGTGATGATCCAAATCCAGTGATGATGGCCAGTGATGATCTAGATCGAGTGATGATGATCCAGTAGTGATGATCTAGATCGAGTGATGATCCAAATCCAGTGATGATGCCCAATGATGATCCAGATCCAGTGATGATGACCAGTGATGATCCAGATCCAGTGATGATGTCCCATTATGATCCAGATAAAGAGATGATCCAGATTCAAATATTGATGATGACTTGAAGATGAAGATGACTTTAAGACTCAGAAGACTTGAGATGCAGATGATGAGATGATCCATTTTTTGCAGAGAAGAAGACCAGTGCTGAAAACTATGTCGAAAGAATACCTTCCTAGTTAAGAGGGAGTGTTGATGTATTTGTAACTTTGGAATGTATTCATCTATGTATCTTATGTATTGTAACCCGATGTTTATTCCTGGATATTTATATAATGTAATTGAGTCATATTGTCATGCCACGATGTTCCGATTGAGAGGATCAATTATGTAAACAAGTCATGTCAAGTCATAGTGGATAACTCCCTGATTGTCTAAGGGTTAAAGTCCCTACAGTTTCGGGGCACTAGGGTTATTACACTCTCCTAGTAGAGGTCAGCCCTGGTAGAGTTTTAGTCATGTTGGGATTAGTATAAATAGAGAACTAGAGTCTCTATTTATCACGCAAGTCATCCACACTCAAGTGTACCACATAGTTGAGGAAGGAGAAGACACTAGGGCTAGACAAGAAGAAGATTACTACTGTTGGGAGATCACTTACTGTTTTGGGGATTTTACTATTTTGGTGTTGATTCTATCTCTGAGGAAGTTGCGGGGTTTTCTCCTTTATGGTTTCCTCAAGGAAAAAAATGGTGTTCATTGTCTCTTGTGTTTGATTGATGTACTTGTTATTCTCTCAATTAAAGATCCTAATGATGCTAGCTTAATGTTGAAAAAATAACATAAAATAGAGTCCGTATGGTCTTGTTATGTCGATTAGAAGAAATGAGGTCAAATGGGGCCTATAAAAGGGGAGGGTCCACATGGTGAAATGTCATTGTCACTGTTCATTGTGGAGTTGGAGAGGTGGGCCCTAATTCTTCATTTGCTGATTTCTCTTGATTCTATCGACTATTTCGCGAGCTGCGACTTACAAATAAAAGCTCTTACTGAACCTCTTCATTTTGATGGATTTTTGACTGAATTTGACCACCTGGAGGCCCCCCATGAGCTGTTTGGGGTTTTCATTGCGCCAAGTAGCTCATTTCGAAGGGAAATGTGCACCCTAGGCACACCTATTGGGCCATTATGAGTGCCCTGGGTGCTCCTTTTTCTTAGATAAGTGTGCCCTGGCCTCCTTTGGGTGGTTTGTTGATGATGGGGATGTTTGACATCAGGTTTTTGGCCTTGTGCAAGATGGTGGAGATCAAATGGAGGGAGAGATACTACAAGCCAGTCAGAGATGCATCATTACAATATGGGGGTGTTAGAGATACACTAGCCTATTGTGGGTTACTGAAGTTTATGAGGATTCTGTTTATGCGGAGATTGGGTTTGCTGATGCAAACTATGATCAATTTCTTGGATGTTACTGAGGAGGTGTTCCTCTTCTAGGGCCAGCGTATTGAGATTATGCTGGAGGATGTTTATTTCATTACTGGGCTCTTGATATTGGGAGTAGTTGGCGACTTGGCACTTGTACTGTCCTGGGGGGAGACATTAGAGGATTTATGTGAGCGGTATTATTATGCTACGGCGTATGTGTGTGGTTCTTACATCTTGATGTGTGACATCGAGGAGTTGTCCACACGGGTGGTGGGGACTTTACTACAACGCATCTTGGGTTCCACGGGGAGCCACAGGATTTCTGGTGGTCAGCTACAGTTAGTCAAGTATGCCATTGGTGGAACATATTATGCATGGGGCCAGATGTACTTGTAGGTTGTCCAGCGTCAGCTGAACAGGTCGAAGACTAGTGGCGTTGGTTTTTTCTTTGGCTTTTTTCTATGTGCTTTCTTCTTTGAGAAAGTACCTACACTTTGTCCTCATTGGGGTATGGAGGACAGTGGTCCGCAAGAGCTGAGGATGTATAGGTGGTGCCAGATGATGATTCATGAGGGTGGCGGTAGATTGGGTCGCTTCTTCATGGAGGAGTTGTTGGAGCAGTGGCTCCAGCTTCTTGTGGTGATCAAGGAGTACCCGTATGTGGGTATGGACTTCCATGGAGATCCAGAGATGCCTAGACCTCCTGGTCAGGCTTGGGGACCAGTTGGTATGTATTCTTGATGTTTTTATGTTCATCTTTGTGCATAGTATAGTTGAGCTGGTTAGTGATTTTCATATTGATGTATGTGGACTGATGGTGTCCCTACTTGTGTGTGCAGATGTTGGTCCTCGCCCGCCACTTGGGCATCAGAGGTAGGTTGTTATCGTACCTCCTGCGGCAGCATCTGTGGTGGCCCCTTCCGGGAACTCTCGCAGGTGGCAGTAGGATATGGATGGAATGGTACCATACATGGAGGAGGTAGCTATTGGAGTGTTAGATGTTGGCTGGCAGCACCTGAATACCAACTTTATTTTTGTTGTTCACAATATTCCTCCCGAGCTGACGGGCGTGATGAGGAAGATGGCAGTGGCATGTGAGCACTTTCGCCGGATGGCGAGAGGTGGTGTTCTTGCATTGGATTCATCTTCTTCAGAAGATGATGAGTCCGAGTCAGATGATGGGTCTGAATCAGATTAGTAGCTTTGAGGGGCTATTCCTAGTGCGTTGGTGCACTTAGGGGTTTTTGTGTCGCTTATGTATATCCTATTGAGAAAGCATATGTGGCTTCTCATTTTTGTATTCGATATGTTGTGGACATGCGACTTATGGATTTATATCTATATATATTTTTTACGCACGTAGATGCGCTTTTATGGTTTTATGATGTGAGTCTTTTTATTATGTTGTGAAATGAAAATGGCTATGTGATGTATCATTACACTATGTGTGTATTTTTAGACATGATTACACATTGTGTTATGGTTGTATGTTTCCTATATGCTGTTGTGGATGTGCCAATTTAGAATATCATTAGCCATTTGATCTACGACACTATTGAGGTTCCTGGGAACATCTGTGAATGTGATGGATTAAAATGTTCTGACCATGTGTTTAGTGCGCAGGTACTTTCTAAATAGGCAGGGATCACGGACTCGGTAGTGGTTGTTCAGTTGAGAAACAAGTGGCTGGGAGTCTAAGAAGACATCGAGATGATGAATTCCTAATTGTAGAGCGGTAACCAAGAGGCCATTGACACCATCATACTTTGCCTGGTTGTTGGTTGCGGTTCCCATGCATATTCCATCGATGAGGATCAATTCGTGCGATGGGGAGTAGATTACCCATGCAGCTGAGGTGAGGTGAGGTTACCATCTGCTTCGTCCATCTGCGAATCCCGTATATCGATCTGAGGTGTGCTCCATCTGAAGCAATGAGAGGAAATGATACATAAGACTCAATTGGGAAAAATGTGTAAAACAAAAAATGGAAATACTATAATACACTTTAGAACATTGTCACTCAAAGGGGTGACATTAGGGGGAAATTCGTTTGGACTTTCCTAGGATCAGTGATCATTCCTTTGTGTGACATGATGAATCCTTGGATATGGCTCATGGGGACACAGAAAACACACTTGAATGGGTTCAAGCAGATTCTGCACTGGCGACATCGCATGAGGACTTGTTGCAAGTCATCTCTGTGTTGTGTGTGGTTTTGTGACTGCATGACGAGGTTGTCGAAACAAACCAACATGATATGTATGAGATTGCAGAAGCAGTGTGTCATGGCACACTAGAAGGTGGCTCCAGAATTTTTGAGGCCAAAGGGAATGACTCGGTAAGTGAATGTGCCCCATGGGGTTGTCAATGCCATCTTGTGATGGTCTTCTTTCCATATTTGGATTTGGTTGTATCTGGAAAAACCGTCCATGAAGGAGAAGGCTTCATGTTCGGCACATGAGTCGATGATTTGGTCGATGAACAGGGTGGGGAAGTTGTCTTTGGGACATGCCCCATTAAGATCATGGAATTCTATGCAAACACAAATGGTACCCTATTTTGTTTTCATGGGAATAGGATTAGAAACCCAGGTTGTGTATGCAATGATATAAATGAATCCGGCTATGCGTAGCTTCTCTATCTCAGCTTTCACCGTAGCCACTTTGGATGGATGGATGGGCCGTTGCTTCTGGGGGATGGGTGCCACATCAGGCCATGTGTTGATGTGGCATTCCAAAATGGATGGATCTAAGACAGTCATTTCATTGTATGACCAGGCGAAGATGTCATAGAATTATTGGAAGAGAGCGGTGTAGGCATCGACGTCTTCTGTGGAACAAGATGCCCCCAGCATGATTTCTTCAATGATCTTAGAGTTGGTTGAGATGTCAATTTTAATGGTTGGAAAAATGTTCACCATGTTCCCTTCTTTGAAGGAATCAGGTGCTGGGATTGGGTTCTTAAACCAGTCAACCTTCCCATGGATGAAATCTTTGGTCTCCATGGAAAATTGGTTGGACTGAGATGCACACTCTTCTCGGAGGAAGAACGAGCGATGGTGCATGTCGTCCCATGGTTATTCCAGGGCGGTTAGAGCTTCAAGGATCTCCTCATCATTGTTGAAGCAACAAAGAGACAGGTCTAATGGGCCGTCGTTGGAGATGGAGATGAGCTGGTCGAGGGAACTGGACATCATGTAAATGGACATGGTATCTGATGAAGGAGGTGGTGGGTGAACTTCTTCGATCAATGTGATCTTATACTCAATAAAATGGTGACGGAGGTCAGCAAGAGCCATTCGAAATTTGGGCAGGTCTTTGCAATGGTGGGAGTAATGCCCATACAAGCCGCAAAGGGTGCAAGCATGGTTTGTCCTTAATGCCTTGTTCTTTACTACTAGCGCAGTTGGGAGTTCAACCACATGGATGTTTTCATTTGTATCCATGGCATCCAAATGCACATGGATCACTAGTATTTCAGGGCAATCCTGAGTTGGATGGCCCTGTTGTTTGCAGACGGCACAAGGTGGAACTTGTCGTGGTTCTGCAGTGGCTTTGGTGTTTTTTCCCCTAGCCCTTTTGGGCTGGGGTGGTGTAGATGCGGGTGCGGTGGTTGGCCTATGTGGACCGGGTGGGGGGTGAGACTCAACTGCAATGGGTTGCACCAACGTTAACAAAACCTGGGGCATTGGTGGTTGAGCTAGTGGATCTAGATACCACACCAGGATCCCAAATGTAAAGTTGGGTAGGCTTAAGGTGGCCATGACCGGCTTGCTCATGACACCAGGTGGGGGAAAGTGGAAGGGAATTGTATGGACCAGAGATGAGCCCACATAACTCCCAGCTGGTTGCATGTGGGGGTGAGGTTGTGGTTGTGGCTATGCATAATACTACTGCTGCGGGTGATGCTACGGCTACTGTTGGCATTGCGGCTATGGACGTTTTTGTGGTTGTGGTTGTGGTTGGGGATGTGGCTGCGGTTGTTGTTTAGGTGTAGCGGTGCTTGATGAGACCATGCACAAGTCCGCAGTTTGCTTTTGTGTCAGTGGTGGTGACACCAACATGAAAGGATCCATCATGGTGGGGTTGGTAAACAACCCAGGGCCCACATTCAACAGTGGGGAAGCTGGTGTGTTTTCAACCATAGTGTTGGTTACAGGGATGACGTTGGCGTGTGTGGTTTCCCCTTGCGTCTCAGTGGTGCTGATGTTAGGGATAACATTGACAGGCACTGTTAACCCTTGTTGATCATGGTAGGTGAGCTGGTCAACCATCACAATATTCCCTTCATGGGGGAAAATCATGAGGAAAAAGATAGTTTATGCGACTGCTCACATGGCGTACATGTAACTCCTCCCAAGGATCAAGTTGTAATCCAGTTGAACATTGATGACTTCAATGTCAATCATGACTATCTTCCCGGCTAACGTGATGGGGACATGAGGGAGGATTCCTTGGGATTTAGTGGGGTGTCCATCATAAGCCCGTAGAGTCGTGGAAGATGGTTGCAGAATTGGTGATCCAAGCTTCTGCCAAACCAAGGTAGACATGATGCACGTGGAAGCCTCCTCATCCACTATGCATTGTTGCACAACCAAGTTCCAAATGGACACCGAGATTTGGAAGGCGATAGTGGAGGGCATGTGTGGTTCTCTGTTCTTTGTGTCAAAGGTGATCAGCTTTGAATCAGAGGGGTCTACTACCCCTAGAGCAGCTAGTAGGGCTTTTCGCTACATTGGGTATGTTTTAAGTACCTCAAGAGCGGACATGGTGGTTGGCGTTTGGGCCAAATCATCCATAATGCTATAGCTGACTGCAGCTCTAGCTGTGGAATTATTGGTGATTTTGCATATGGGGGGGCATGAGAACAGGGGTAACTGGAGAGCTAAGTTGGTTGTCTTAGACGCGAATGTTGCTGATGACTCGACAGGTTTGGTGGTGGTACTATACCGATTTTGTCTAGTCTATAAGTTGACCTCTTTTGTGGTCATGGTCATCAGGTGGTGAACACCTATTTTAGCCGTAGGTGGTGCCCCCGGAGCATTGAGATTGGCCTGGGTAGGGGTAGCGGTTGCCACCAATCCTTGGATTGGTAGTGGGTTTTGAATCACCATGGAAGGAGGTCCTTGTGGTTCCTGGTTGGGCTGGGCTTGAGTGGGGACATTGGCGGCCTATTGGGCCTCGTTTTGAATGGCTTGCATAGTGCAATCCATGAGGGGAAACTCAAATGTGTAATTCCCATAGACATCACAGAGTGTACATGGTTGGTTTGTGTGCAACAATGTGTTGCGTCTTGGTGCATTCTGTCATAGGGGGTTTTGGGCTGTTGGTTAGCAGTGACATTATTGGGAGGGTTCGGTTGCTAACCACCTCCTTACAGCTGGTTATTGCCTTGGTTGTAGGGTTGGTTATTTCTAGCTTTCCCTTGTTGATTGTTGGGGGTAGGCTGGTTGGGACGGTTTTGTTGTGCGAACACTTGTCCCAATGGAATGGGTGGAGCATGGGCAGGGGCTTGAACTTGTTGCACTGGTGGTGCATAGTATATTTGTGGGGGTGGTGGTGCCATAAACGTGGGAATTTTCTCCACATACTGTTGTGTTGGCCAAGCCATGGCCTGAGCCTGCTATGGTGGCGCAAGTTGTGCATAAGAGGTTGTTGCTCCAGACTGGGACATCATTCTAGCATAGTCCATAGTTTTCTTTTGATAAGCAACATTAGTAGTGTTGCTTGGTTGGGGTGTAATGATAGGTGTTGTCGGTCGAGGCTGTGGTTGTTGGGAGACTGACCCTATGATGCCGTCTGCTGCATGGGATTCCCTCGGTGTGTCGCAGTAGGAGGTACTTGGATGGGGAGCGTCTGGAATGATAGTATACAAGTATCCCGACTGGGCATAGATGAGGTCAAATTGTTGGGCCTTTAGTATGGCCTCTTCTTCAAATTAGGGACGTTCAGATGCAACATGCTTTGCGATGGGTGGAAGCAAATTCCTGAGGAACCAATCCAAGAAGATCCTGTCATCAAGTTGGATCTTACACAAGCTATGGCACCACCGCCACTCATGGATATGATCAGTTATGTAGTGGCAGTGTTTTGGTGACAAGATAATAGGATCTCCAACCCCTCATCATATCTAACAGGGAGTTGGAAATACTATAGGAACATGAAGGCTAGGGAGTTGAAGTCGGGGTACCTGGCTTTATGGCAGCTCAATGTACCATTTGGTTATGGTACTTGTAAGGGTGTGTTGGAACAACCTTAGCCTGATGGAGTCATCTACAGATTCATCTACGATGCTATTGGATGAACACCATAGATGGAATGTCATTATATGATTTTGGGGACATTCCCCATATTTGCCTTCAAAAATTGGGATATCTGAAGGCAACTTAGTTGGAATGGGTGGCCAAAAATCTTGGTGATGGATGGGGTCCTTCATCAATCTAGCCAAGTTAGGCAATTTCAAATGAGCCATGAAGGGTAGATTTGACCCCAAATTGATGTGGGATGGGGCCGCAATGGGGGTGGGGTTCGCAGGTGCATAATGCATCTGCATGGCTGGGGGTGCTTGTGGTGGCACCATGGCGAATGGGCCAATGCCCCCAAGTATTGTGGGTGGGATGGTATGGGTAGTGGGGGAATTTCCCCCCTATATGGTGGTAGGGGTAATGTGGGTGGTTGGTGCACTGCCCCCCTGTGTGGCAGGTGGGACAATGTGCATGGAGGGGCCACTGGCCCCATATGTTATCACCGGGCCAGCTTGGCTGGTCACTATTGGTGGTGGAAATTGGCTAATGATAGTCTGCATAACTATGCTTGGACCACTTTCCATGTTGTGGGTGACAGGTTGTGATGTGGATATGGGTCCACTTGCTAAAGTTAGGCCGGAAAATGGATTCGGGTTTCCACTAGCCATGGGGCTAGATGGTGTGGTGTGGAGGTCTGGTTCAGATTGATATGGGTCTGAATCAGAATCAGAGGCTGTGTGGCTCTCTGATGGTCTGGGAGATCACGAAGAACGGCAATGACAGTGCTGACTAAGTGTTCCAAAAATGGTGGTGGTTGGCCTCTTAGGCACGAGGAAGATCGTGGAGGATCAATTGTGTTCGCTTGTGTGTATGAAACTGGTGGGTATGAAATTTGGACCCCGGTTTCAATGGCTTCCTATTGGATGAAGGTGGTCTCTCGGCCACCAAGACTACCATAAGACAGTGCTTGGCATGTTCCTCACGGGTGTTTCTACTCAATCGGAAGGGGTCATTGCCCATTTTGCTTGGAAATTCCTCTCAACAGCCAGCTACTTTGGGATTCCTATGGTACTCCTCACAATGAGTTTCTGGGAAAAGCCCAAGTACTTCCCATAGTTGAAGCAGTCAGGGACTTATGTCCTCAAAGACTGCAGAGTTGATTGAAATTAGTGTAAATTTGGTAAATTTTAAGGCTTACTCAACGTCATGAACTGAGTTGGGTTAATTATGTGGTATGGTGTGTTGGTTTGCTTGTTTATTCTGGTATTTGGTTTTCAATATGGTTTATGAATTCATGGTAGAGCTCACATCATGGTTTTGTATGCAAACATAAATAGAAATTTGTAAGCAAATGTAGTGATTAACCATAAATTGTTGGCCTAACTAAATGTCTACCTCTCAGTGGTACTCTTCTTCAACCAAGAGAAGGTGCTGGGCTCTCAACACAATGGGACAAATCCCATTCATAGATCCTTAGGTCACCTACCAAGTTCTAGGTTGGTCAAGCAGGGAGGATGCTTAGCACCATGAGAAGCCCTCCTTCTCTACCCCCTGCATCTTCCAAGTCACCTGGTTTTAGTGGTTTAGGGAAAATGCCATGGAGTTCCTATATCTATACGAGTTGTCCCTTCATCGTAACCCATAATACCCTAGAGGGTGATGACTGGGTAGAGGAGGAAGGGGGAAGAAACATGGTTAATTAGTTATTTTTAGTTAGACTAGTTGATTTTTTTAAGCCTTAGTGATTGGATTAGCATATACACATTGTTCATTGATTGATTTACAAAAATTGAAAACTGGAATTAAAAGAGACTTGTAATGGTGGACAGAGGTGGTTGGGCCACACTAACAGTCCTATAAAATAGGAAATTACTACTAATTAAATTGAAAAACAACTTCTGTGTGACAAGCCACACATTTCCAACCAAATCCCGCGAGGGGGCCATGAGATTTTTCTAGAAATGAGCGAAGGCGTCACACAAAATGCCAAAACAGCCACAATTTGAGCTCCTGGGCTGAATTTGCACCTGTCTTAGGATTAAGTGCACCCTGGGCATGCCTTTCTGCCAATTAAGTGTGCCTTGTCTCACCTTTTCCCCTGATAAGAGCAACCTGCTCCAGAAAGGGGTGTTTTTGGTGATGCAGGGTCAGATCTGGCTGACAGTAACTGGTACTGGGTTAGTCTAACTTGGATTGGCCTAGAAGAGGCTTCGACACTAAGAAAAAACAAGAAATAAAGAATATTTAAATAGATCTAACAGAACATTTTTGAAAACTAGGGTAAAAACTTGAAAAACTGAAATTTTTTTCCCAGGGATCCTATGGGATTGACCCAGGGGAGTCTCCAAAGCTGTAGTGAGAATTTATCCTCACTATAGGGGTAGAAATGGCTCCCTTGTGCCTATAGGTCACAAGGGTAGGTTTCTACCCTTAGAAAACAGTAAAAAACAGAATGTAAAAATGACATAAACAGAGCTGCGAATTGAAACCAAGCTAAGCTACACTAGAACAAGTAAATGGCAGCAATTGTAAACTAGATCTAAGAGCAGAAAATAAAAGAGAAGAAATGATGGAGTATTGTTGAACCCCTCTGCACATAGTATGTTAGGGTTCCACCTCCAAACCTACAGAAATAAACCTATACTACCATGGAAACAACCTACAAAATAATGTTAATGAAAATCATGCAAATAGAGATGAGGATTAGAAAATAAAAAAAGCAACTAAACATGCATAAACAAAAGTTATACCTCACTTAGGTGGAAATGGGCCACCATGCCCTAGCTCATGGGAGCACCTCTCTCTTGGATGGGAAGCAATGGCTTGGAGAAATGGAAATGAAGGAGAGGGAGAGTGGGTGGTTTGAGAGCAAGAGGTCTCAAAGCATCCATGGGTAGAATAACAATATGCAAATGACGAGTGTTTTGAGAGTGACCCCCCACCCTCCTTTTATAGTTTTTCCAAGGGGTTTTAGGGTTTTAATCCCTTGGTCAAGGATTTAGCGCCTTCCACCCTAACTTTAGCCCCTTTCAGGGTTTTAGCCCCTTTTTGAGGGCTTTAGCTCCTAGGGGTCTATTTTGGGCTCTTTTTTGGGGTTTTCAGCCCTTTTCTTCATCCTTGGGCTCTTTTGGAGGTGTGGGGGTCAAATGGAAGGTCTTATGGAGTGAAATGAGTGTTGTGAGATGGAATCCTTGGGTGGTGTAGGATATTGAGAGCTGTGTGGGGGATTTTTGGGTTAACAAGACCCTGTTACTCGTATTCTAGAGAAAATCCTGTGTTGTGGAGTCTCGATGTGGTTGTTATGTTGTGCACCCTAGTTTGGGTCTGAACTATGTACAATACTTAGGAATGGGAGAGACATAGAATTTTCTTGATAAACCTAGTGTGGAACCTAATAATAAGATAAGAGTGGTTGGTGAGTCTACTATGGACATCCTAAAGAGCACTGGAAGGGACAGTGTAGCCTGAGGGACTGTGGAGCAGAGAAGGGGACACTTCCTTGTGTTGGGTGTGTAGGAAGTGGGAAATCCAGGATAGATAGGTCTTATGAAGGTGTTCTTAGCTCTATAAATGAGCTCACTAGTTTATCATTTATTCTTTCCCATTTCTTTAGAATCTTGATAAACCCAACTAGAAATATGGCTTGGATGGTATCCTGATAAACCCATATGTTGGCTTGGATGTGTCTTTTTGCATTTAACCTTGTGAGTAACCTTTTCCTGGAAAGTCTGATAAACCCATCAGTGAGATGAATTGACTGTGTACAGTCTGATAAACCTATATGTTGTCTTGACTGGTCATTAAGGTGAATGTTGGCTTGACTGTGAATAGTCTATGAAACCCAACTATGAAATGGCTTGGTTGAGTGGCCTGTGAAACCCGTCTGCTAGTTTGTCTTACCGTGGAGCCTGATAAACCTAAATTTGTTGTCTTGGATAAGTTTTATTGCACCCTTGGCTATGTATGAGTCTGTTAGTGTTCCCTTATTCCTTGAGGAAGTCATGCCCAGCTCAGGGGTGGCAGTGTTGCTGAGAAATTAATGAGCGAACTGGCCTATGGTTGGGTGGAACATTGCAATGACATAGCTGGTTGTGGGACAAGTTCTTCTCAAGATAAGTGTTCTTGTCCATGTTAATCTCTACAATTGTATTTCTTGCATTGTAATTGCTTGATGGAATATGATGAACATGTTAGATGTGTTGAATTAATGAATTGTTCCTTTGAATAACTACAATTATAGGAATCTATGTATCTTTTCCTTCAATGCATTGTTAAACTAAGTTACAGGGTTAGAATGTCGGATTGATTTTGTCCTAGATGGCCAATTCTGTTTAAGGACTTTGTTTAGCAGGTCAAAATTCAAGCAGAAACCTTCTTCCGTAATGGTTTATTCTGTAGGAAAGACGCGGTATGCGGAAGACATCCTTTGGTATATTTGGACCTTTGTAATTTCCTTTCCAAAATTCCCTTTCTGCAACTTGCGAGATGCGGGATGCAGAGATTTATTTTTGTGAATTATGGCTTTCCATAGTTATCATTCCACAATGGACCTTTGTGCAACTTGCGTGATGCGATATGTGAGATGAGGTTTCGTAGATTTCAATTTTCATTGTTGATATGTTTTTGATGTGGGATACGGGATGTGGAATGTGATATCACGATTTCCACAATTCCCAATCCCGCAACTCAAGTGTTTCATGCTGTCGATTTTTGTGGGATGATTGTTATCCATTGATTCACTCCCAATTTAGAGACCATTTGTGATCATTGATTTCATTTTCGTTTTCTCTCCGTCGTCTGATCTCCTCTGAGTTCTTTCCTTGCAGATCATCGGACTGATCAATGGAAGACGGGAGGGTGTGTGATAGTGTTGGAAATGTTGAGAAGTGGTTTGTGGACATACCCTATGTTTTTATGAACAATAAAGGTTCTCGATGACATTTTTAATTCCACATGATAATGGGGTATGGGTATGCTACATCAGGCCATGAATTTTGAAGGAAAAGTACAACCTATCCTTCGGGACAAGGTGAGGCTTGATTTTCCATATTATCCATCATCAAATGTTTTACTCTAAGGGCATGGATGAATCTTATTTTCTATTGATCCTATGTTCTTCCTTATTCTTTCCAAAATTCAATCCATTTTGATATTTTTAAATGACCAGTTAGAGACTAAAGGACTTATAATAAGTTTTAAGTCTCCAATGATTATAACTACCTTGATCCTTTCCTCGATTAAAAGTTTTGTACCTTGGAGAAGAGCCAATAGCTCTACCATATTATTAGTTTAATTTTCTAAACTCTAGGGAAATGTTTCCTTCCTAGTTCCTTCAGGTTCCAAGATGATCCCCCCCACACCTTCCACCCTTGGATTACCTTTTCTTGGACCATAAAAATTTGTAGATACCTTTTTTTTCCGCTCCTTCCATTGCTTAAGATCGATTGAGAAAATTCTTATTTCCCATTTTTGAATTGTCCTACCAAATGAATTGGTCCCTCACCTGAATTTCAAATGGAGAGAATCTAACCATTCCTACCATTTAAGACAAATATCAAATTTGGAGAGAGGAATCCATGACCTTTCAATTAAAAACTCCACCTTCATGGATTTAGCTATCCTAGACACTTGCTAGGGGGAGACTTGGATTCTTGTAATATTGACTACTTCCTTACAAACTAGATCTTCCAGTCAATAAATTTTGGAAGATTCAACATGAAAAACTTAAACAATGGTTTATGTTTGCGAGGGAGAGTGAAGGCCTTCGCCCATGAACCAAAGGATATCCTTGGAGAGAAATGAGAGAAGAATAGGCCCATAATCACTTCCAAATATTTCTTAGTGAATGCATAATTTAGATAGAGGTGAGAGTTGGATTCCTCATTTTCTTGACATAGAACGCATCTTTATTACCCAAAGAAGCATATTCTTTCCCAATTTTCTCTTGTGAGGATCTTCTCATGAGAAGCCACCCAAGAAAAAAAATTGATTTTTGAGGGTGCATTATTTTTCCAAATTTTATTAAATGGTTTGGATCAAGGGGGAGGGATACTTTGAAGATGTTGGAACTTTATAAATTCATATCTCATTGAATAAATACCAACTTGATTCTCCCATCTCTTGTGGTCTTGAGATTTTTTATTGATTAATACCTTCCCTTTCAGACTGTGAAAAATAAATTAAGGGCTAGGAGGAGGTGGGCATGAGGGGAAATTAGAACTGAGATGCACCAAATATTATGGTTTTTCCTCTTTCATTTGCAAATTTCTCCCAACCTTTCATATCCTTATCCATGCATCCAGGCTTTGAGATCTTGTATATCTGGATAAAATACTAAAGGAGGATCATTAAGGATGTTGTTTATCCACATATGAATCCTCCTTCAATTTCCTAGAATCTACTGGATATTTTAGTGAAATAAGTTCCATGTTTTCTCAAATATCTTCCATATTTGAGTTCCATTCTTAGACATGGGGGGAGTTGAGTCTTCTGAGTCTATTTCCCTTTAAGTAATTTCTATGTAGTGTCTCAACCACCTTTATATATCTCTTTACTTCTTATTTATTTGTGAATTTCTCTATGAAATAGACCCAATATTTTATGGAGTTGTCAGGAAAATTCCTAAACTATTTCTTTCCCTCCCCTTCTAGGGAAAATTCCTCCTTCTCTCGTAAGGAACAATCCTCCTTCTAGGGAAAATTCTCAATGATTATCTCCTTTCTCCTTCTCTAACTAAGGAAGAAAGTATTGGTCATATTTTGTCTTTTGATGGAAACAAGTTGTCCTCTAAAATGGTGACACTTTGCCCTATTGTTCCTCAGGTTTTACCCCTTATATATCTAGGTGTAAGGATTCATTTTATTGTTTGGGTATATAAGAAAGATGTTATTCCCATGAAAAAACACACATATTTCTCAGGAGTTGTGATGCCAAGGATGGTTGTGCACGATGCACCTTCTTTCACCACTTTATACCACAAAGCTAGTCCTTGGGTTAAGGGAGAGAAGATTTTGAGTTTATGAGGCATAATTCCTATTATGTTACACTAAGGATTCCTACAATTGAATTAATATTTATGGGGGTGTATTTTCTATAGGGATCTATGGTGCATGGATTCAATTCTAGATGCTGATACATAACTTTCAAACATTATATCTAGGCGTGGAGGAACAAAATACTTTTGTAGCATCAAAATAATTAGGAGAATATTGTTGGTTTTCCTTAATCGTAGATTCCTTTCATAACATGGATGTTGAAATAACAAAAAATTTTAACAACTAAGAATTCATGAAACTTTCCATTAAACATTCTCATGACATATAGAAAATCATGTGGGAAAAGTTCAGATAGATCCACAGGTTTGTGCTATAAAATAGAGAATTCCAACCATAAAAGAGTATAAAATAACACACATAAGACATAGTATCCTTAAATCCAGTGGACAATTTTCCTCAGTCATTATTTATTTCAATTGAAATATCATTTTTTCATTAATATGATAGAGAATGCAGCAGGAGGGACCCCTTTATCTCTTACATGTGCATATTGTTTTTATTTACATAGAAAATTATCATATATCATTACAAGATGAAAGGGGATAAGAAACGGTGAAGAAGCTAATGCTGCAAATCCCATTATACATGTTCTAAAGATAATTTGGAAGCCTTTTAGATATAATTTGTTGAGCCTCTTATTTTTCTCCTTTGATTTCTTCCTTTATAGCTAAAGTATACCAACTGAGACCTTCTTTCCTTATGTTGGTGGATTGTGTGATTTATCACCCACATGTGCCAAAATCACTAACTAAGATGTTGTGAAAACCTTGGTAGAAGATTCAATAGGGAAAGGAAAAAAACAAAACAAACTAAAACTTATCTAAACAAACTATCAACATTATTCAAATTGCAATACACACATAGATCACCAAGACAAGATGTAGAGAATTAAAGAATGGATTTAATTATCACTACAAAGAAAAGTACAGAGTGGTACCTTAATACAATGTAGAGGAAATGGGTCCTACACAACTATCTAAGGGAAGGTTCATGCATTTCCTTTGTGACCTATCAATCTCTATACAACTGTCACTATGTGGATCTCCATAATGGTTAAAGTAGAAAGTAGGTAATGGTCTCCTTCAATTTTTGGAAGATTAACGATGTGAATATGATATGGAAATTGTGTGTAGGGAATGGTGAAATTGAGGTTTTTTATAGGAACAAGAGTGGTCAAGAGAAGGATCTATATTCAATGTGAACATTCTCCATTTCCTTGATTACTTAGTGTAGAAATTAGGGGTTTCAAACGTAGATCCATAACTAATTTGGATGACATCAAGGAATGTGTCCACCCTTGGCTCCCAACTTAATTAGGGAAATAAGAAATAACAACTTTATGCTTGAAAATATCTTTCAGGGACTATTCTATTCTTTTGGGGGGGAAATTGTGACTTAGGTCACAGATTTCAAGGGAAAACCAATGACCCCTTCTAAATGGGTCACTTTATGGGTTTGAATTTCAAGTTTTGGGATATTATTACTTCCTCTGGTTATATGGATGAAATGAGATGGAAAAATGATGCTTATGATTCTGATTAATGACATATAAATGTGGTGAAGCTGTTGATATGGTAGGTGAGAAAATTTTGGTTGCTATCAAATTTCCCCCTGATGTCTGAGGTCTAGAGCTCATTGCATGGCTAAAATAGATTATAGGACTTCCTTACATTCAAGTGATAAGGGGAGGCAAATTAATTGAAGACAAGAATCCGGGAACATAGGAATTTCCCTCTCGAGGGACTACAGAGGCGCATACTTGTAGACCATAATCCGATATATATGGATGATGAAAATTTACCCATGGTGATATCAATGTATTAATATAAACTAGGATCTAAACCAAAATGTGCTTGATCAATACATGATGAATTGTTGGATACAATGCATCATGAGGGTCAATGAGTGACCCAATTTAAATACAAAATGAAGTTCAATGATGGTACCCAATTTGGATACATAATCATGGTCCAACCATGGATGATCAAAAGAACAAATTTTAGAATAATGACATCCCAATGGGATGCAGAATCATAGGAATTGGTTCCCTATTGAAACTGGATAGGCCCAATATCTATAAGGATAATATAACAAAGTAAATCCTCACATATGACTCAAATATTTGAAATATTGAATCAAACAGGTCCAAGGAACTGCATCTAGAACTAGATACCATAGGAATCATATGAATAAAAGGCTTCCAATCACTATCACTATCACATGCCCCAATTTTGCAAAAAAAAATTATATTATTTGTTGTTATTTGAGGACAATATGTTAAATTTTATGCCAAGTTCTAATTGATGACTCACAAGCGTCAAGGATATTTAATGTAATTTTGATTATATTTTATTTATAAATAAATAAAGGAGGAGACAATAGCTTAGGAGAGGAGTTAAAAGAGTGTTTACTGGTCAAATTGGTGGAGGAGACTGGGTGGAGAGAAAACTGACATGTGGCAGCATCCTCAAACCACTTCCAAATATTGCAGNCCCAAGAAAGTGGAATCAGAGCAGGTGGCTCAATTAATGAAAACTGACCCAAAAGACCTAGGCAATCTTTATAAAAATTCCCATTGAAGAGAGCTAAGGATGCTCATTATAGAGAAGTGATCATTCAGGTTGAATGAATGTACTTCAAAGAAATTCGATGGAAGGGAATTTGGAAAATGTTTGAGGGGTTAACTGCTGATTGATCTAGTTGTAGCTTTTGGGCTAAAGATCATACTGCTGAGATCAGAGTATTTTTACTGAGATATTGGACTAGTCTATTGTTTGCATTCTCCACCAGTTCTCAGCCAAGAAGACCAGGAATAGGCCTGGGGGTCCTGACGAAGCGTTGTTTGAGCGCTCTCCAGGAGATTGGTAGGGAGGAACAGCCTCCTAATGATATTTTTGTCTGTCCTAAAAAAGTTCTACATTATTTTGTTTTACTGTGCTAAATAGATAAATATGAGTCTGACTGTTATATGAATGTTAAACATTGAGTTTGTAAAATGTTAGAATTTAGTAGTCTTTTTAGATTATTGAAGAAATGAATTTGAAAAGTAATGTGTTAGAATGGAAATAATTTCTAGACTATGTTTTTCCACACCTGGAAAACCAAGCCGTACTCTGGCACAGTTAGAATATCTTAAGTAGATGAAAGAAAATGATAAGAGATTGAATATAAACGATAGGGTTTTGCATTTTGTAGATAGCAGAGTAATTTATTTTAGTATGTAAGCTATTATTAAAAGGAACAGTGTTCTAGGTATTATGTTTATTGTTTTAACGAGATTATCTATGTAAAAGAAATAACAGTACTAAAATAGAGTTATAGTAAATATTTATACTGATACAATAAAAATTATAGGAGATACAGTAAGTATCTAAAACAAGGGTTTAACCACACTTATATCTTTTAGCTTAAACTATTATTTATTATATAGTAGAATATGATTATGTTACAAATACTATTAATGAAGAAATAATCAAAGTTCAGAATTAATGTTTTAAACATTACATATCTATGAATCTTTACTAATTAACAGAGTAGTAAACAAATGAAAATTTAAATGTAAACAGTAAATAGAACTAAGTCAAGAATTTACCTATTTAAGAATAATTATTTTCCAAACAAGCTCTAAATCTGTGTAGGTTTAACCTGTGGGTCAAACCCTAATTCTACTTTCATTTTTTTGTAAAAGTATTCTTTTAAACAGAATAAACAAATTAAAATTAAAAACTAGAATACTAAAGTATGCACTAGACTGGGTACAGTCTTATCACAAGAACTTACAGTATTTTTATAAACTCTTTTATCTAAAATAAAATAAAATAATTAAACAGGATAAACAATATCAATACTATTGTAACAATGTAAAATAGGTAAACAGAAACCAACACAACTCATAAATTTAATAATATAATTATATAAGGGTCCTTTTACAGTAACCCTGGTATTCTAACCTAATTAATAAGTATAACCATATAAGTTTTTATCTTAATACTGAGCTTATAGTCTACACATTTACTTTAGTAATTACAAGAGAAATATTTAACAAATATTTATCTATATTAACAGTCGAAGTAGGAAGGACTTTAATTATACAGAACCATAAATTGCAGGTTTATAAAACTTATGCATAAACAAGACAGAGCTTGAAGTTAAAACCCTTTTTAAATCAAATGTATTACTCTATCAGGCTGAAAGGCTTAAGACATAACAAATTTACTTCACCCAGTTCAGGGCCGGTGTACCCAGCATCGCGGCGAGGGTTTGAAAGACAAAACTAAAAACAACTTATAAAAACTTCATTACTGTAATAACATTTATAAGACAATGCATATTTTATTAGATTATTCGAAACAGAGAACCATTAAAACCATGAAGATAGGAGAATGCATATTTTATTAGAGTTACTCTGCTACAAACGAGGGTTTTAACAACCAAAAATACCAAATAACAACTGAGCTAAGCATTTTAAAACACCGAAGGAACCGAGGTCATATTTCTTCTCCAACTGAAACCCTTTTCCCTAATATTTACAAGTAGGAAGTTTCCACATTGTAACCGGGGCTTACCTGTAGGTCTTGTTGTCAATCCAAACATGGAGATGGTTCTTCCAAGTGTAAGGGTGAATTGTAACCTGGAAGAAATTACCAACAATCTTAATTAGAAATTGGGTTATATAACTGTAACTATAATTTAAAACTTATAACATTTGTAAGGTGAATTCTTTACCTAAAAGCGAAAGATTTGGAAGCCAAGGAGGAATTGAACCCACACCACAAACAACAACTGGAATATCAAACCCTTGTGCTCACCTATGGAAAAGGCAGCAGGGTTCAACACACATACTACGCCGACGACTGGAGCAGGATTAAAGCGTTGGCAATGGCCATGCTAGAAATCGACACTAAAAATTACTAGCAGAGAACAACTACACACAGAAGGACACAATGCATGCAGAGAGAAATCAAATGTGAACTATGTATCTCTCCAATCTCACACTAGAATGGAAACACTTCATTACACACAAGATGGAGCTAGAGACGAGCATAAGTGAGCCCTCATGTCCGCCGTGAACCAGACAATGCAAAGACCAAAACCCTCGACGAAGAATGAGAGTTAGGGTTGCATTGTAAGTTTTTTAAGTTATGTATTGCACGGTGGTGGACGTTCCACATGCCCACCAAATTATTCCATCCACAATGGGTTGAATGATATAGATGTCATTGCATTGTCGGGACAACAAATTATTGTCAATAATTTAAACAATAACTATCATCAGGGATGATTTTAAGGAACCATACTTATATAAAAGTGTATAAATGTTGGCGAATATTACCAATTCTTAAAACGCCAACTATAAAATGATTGGCTATATTTTTCAAAAAAAAAATTAATTTCCAAGAATTTTATATTGTTTATATAATAATTTGGTGATTTTTAGGGTGAAAAAATTTTACCCCGTCAAAATTGGGCGAAATAGGGCTTCAAAAAATGCAAAATGGCGAATATTTTTTGGGAGAAAAACATGGAAAAATAGCCCACTAGGCTAAAATTCGCCCCTAAAATTATCCCTAACTATAATGACAATGTAATATACAAATTCAATAATGTATCATTTCAATGATAACCATAAAGTCAATCTATGTTGAAGAAAAGGATTTATATGGTATCGATAAACCTTATATTACATAAACCTTGGAAACTTTGTTGGTAACGAACCAAAACATGTATTGCATCGGTATCCTTGTTTTATAATGACCTTATAATCCTTCTTAATAAAAATTTTTGTGAAGAGATCAATAGTATAGTAAAAGTTGTTGAACATGAGTTGATAGTACCACTATTGACCATTTCTTTTTATAACCATAAATGATGCATGTCTATGCTGTTAGAACTAGTTTATGCAAACACTAGTGGATAAGGAACTAGTTATAAATCATTACTGTGTATTTGAAAGTAAATTGCATTTGCACCCTAGAACAACTCTCACTTTTGTATGTAGTTTATAGTACCATGGAGTAAAATAAACTTCTTAGAAGTTTGTAATCATTTGGTCTCCATACAGAACCAAAAGCTCTAAATGAAACAAACCAAGGTTAGTTTAGACTCGGAAGTTAAAGATAGTAAAACTATCTAGCAATACATAGAGCATCACTTTTGTTATACATAAATAATACAATAATGTAAATTCGTCACATTACTTATGTCATGAAGAAATTTGGAAGATAGAAATCACAACATGACAACAATTGCGCAAATGATCATTTATAAAAAATAACACAATAATAAGCTGATGAATTTCCTCTACTCGAGCTTAATTAAAGGTAAAGATAAGAGTTATATCTAAGCTTGTTTCTTGAAAGGCCTTAGGTTTATTTCCATACTTAGAAGCAGTGCTATAAATTTTAGAATTAGCAACAACAGTAAACTCCTATTTTCAGTAAAAAGTGTTGTTATACTAAATCATGAGCTCTGTGTAGAACTTGTGAATAACGTAACTTATAGGTGGAAAGAATATTTATCTAAAGTAGAAGTCATACAGACATTATTGATCTTTATGACATGAATTTAAAGTACTGTCACAGTTGCAAAACAAGTACAGAAACGTGACTTTACCTCGTAGTGTCCTTGAATTCTATTAAGCAAACTTTTACTCTAGCAGTATATTTATGCTAAAGAGATATATCTAGATTAACACTTAAATAAACTCGTACTGGTTCAAATAAACTCGTACTGGTTCAAAATTTACCTGCCAAGCCTGTAAGATCCAGAAATCCAACTAAGTTAGCAAACGCTAAGTAAGCCCCAGTTAAAACGTAACTTCTCACCTACTTGACAAAATCAAATCATCAGTAAACTAAAAGTAAATGAATGCAGATCATACACTTAACATATCAAAAAAATTAATGTGTATTGGTTTTTGTATAGTTTGAAGTTAATTATTACTTATGTTAACTGTCTCATTATCCACTAGCCATTAATGGTTATCAAACTGCGACTCTAGACAATTTATGTTACATCAATTTTTTTTAATTTTTGTGAAAATTTGGGGTTATGACATGTGGTATCATAGCACAAGGTTCAAACACTAGGCCTTGATGAATCCCAGCTTGCTTTTATGAAATAGTGAATTTAAACTATTTTGCTGATGTTATTTATTTTAATGTTATTCAACAGAGAAAATTGTTTTTGAAGTTTAACAACTGGTATGGAAAGGCTAGAGGAATATGCGGAAGAGGAATGTCCATTTACTGAACAAGAAAACATACAGAGAGACCCTATACAAGAAGACCTAACCACTAATTCTTCAGAATTGTTACAAACAGTAAAATACTTAAAATCTGAAATGGAATTTGTTAAACGAGAGAATGAAAGGATTCTAAGGGCTCGGGAGGAGCTGAATCAGATCCTAACAGAAAGATTTCAAACTGAGGGTAGGGGTAAAAGAGCTGATTCAGGAGATACAATTCATCAACATAAATATAAAAAGAATAAATAGAATAAAAATGAAAGTAGCTCATCTTCAGAGGTATTTGGTGATCAATGTAATTTTCATTCCACTAATGATAGTAGTGATGACAATCATTATACTAAAATGAGAAAATATAAACCCTCTGAGGAAATTTATGGGGAGTTTAAAAATATTAAACCACCAACATTCAATGGAAAGATAGAGAAGGGGGGGGAAGCGGAATCATGGTTATCTGGGATGAAGAAGTACTTCCATATTTATAACTATTCTAACCAATTAAAGGCTAGAATGGCTATCTACAATGTTTCAAGGAAGGCTGATATTTGGTGGCAAGACTTGAAGAGAGTGAAGGGAATAAGAGAGAAGAACATAAATTGGAGTACCTTCAAGAGGTACTTTAAAAATAAATTTATGTCTAAGCAATACTATGAAGAGAGAGCAAAATAATTCTATGAGCTCAAACTAGGTTCAATGACAATGAAAGATTTGAACATCAAGTTTTTAATTCTGCTTAGGTATGTACCATACCTTGTAGATGAAAAACCAAAGGTACAACGATTCCTCAGCTGTCTACCTTATCATACCAATAATAGGATTGAGTATGACAATCCAAAAACTATGGAAGAAGCTATGAGGAAAGCCAATTTCTGTTATGAACAGAATCAGAAGAAAGAGAGCATGGCTAACTGGAAGGCCAAGAAGAATAATAACCATTATGATCAAAAGAACAAATAATTTGTGCCCAACCAAAATTCTAAAAACAATAAGGCCAAAAATTTTGCTAACAAAATTTCCAAGGGAATAAGAATAATTCACCAAGCAATCAGAACAATTCAAAGGGTAAAGAATCTACCAATAATCATGGTAATTACACAAAGAATTTTGAACGCAAAGAACCTATAAAGTGCTGGGAGTGTAATGGCCCACATTATACCTTAGTCAATCCTAATTGGAAAAATACTGTCAATAATATTCATACCATACAGGAGGAAATGACTGTCGGATATTTAGCGAGGACTATGCCCAGATTCAATGTCGCCTTGGAGAATCGACAAGAAGAATATAAAAATTCCATGGTGGAAGTAGAAGGTACGATAAACCAAACCCCTATAGCTATTTTAATTGATCCATGAGCTAGTCTCAGTTATATTTCACCTAAAATGTTAGAAAAATGTAAGTTGCCTACTGACAAATTTGAAAATTCTTGGTTGGTTCAGTTAGCCACTGGTGTGAAAAGCTTAATGTATTACCTCTTGGTTATTAGGACTTACTAATTGGTATGGATTGGTTAGAACAACATAGGGTAATTTTCAATTGTTATGATGAAACATTTACGTGTATAAATAATGATGGAAAACCCATAAGTGTAAAGGGAATCCCTAGAAAAACTACCATAAAGCAGATTTCTGCTCTACAGCTTAAGAGGGCTATTAGGAAGGGTTGTAAATATTATGCAATAACAATAACTGATGAGGAGAATCTAAATAAGACAAAAAAATTAAAATTGGAAGACATACCATTTTAAGAGAAAATGTTGATGTATTTCTGGAAGAAATTTCGTGACTACCTCCGAAAAGAAAACTAGATTTTACCATTGAACTGGTACCTGGTTCAATACCCATCCCAAAGGCCCCTTATCGAATGAACATACTGGAACTTAATGAACTAAAGTCACAATTAAAAGAACTTATTATCAAAAAGCATATTCAACCTAGTGTTTCTCCCTGGGGGGAACCTGTCATCTTCGTTAAGAAAAAGGATGGAACCATGCAACTTTGCATAGATTACAGTCAGTTGAATAAGATGACTATTAAAAATCGATACCTGTTGCCTCACATAGATGATATGTTTGATCAACTACGTGGAGCCACGGTGTTTTTGAAAATTGATTTAAGGTGTGGATATCATCAAGTTAGGATTAAAGATGAATACATCTTTAAAACAACTTTTAGAACTCGATGTGGCCATTAC
>LPNX011181694.1:19226-44835 GCA_001517045.1 Pseudotsuga menziesii | reverse complement strand
TACTTGTGGCTAGCCCCCGAGCCACTGGCATCTAGTTTCTCTTTCTGTAGCTTCTCCTTGGCTTCCTGCGAAGTCTTCACGAATCTCTCCCTGAGTCCTGCGACATCTTTGTCCATAGCTTCGACACAGTCTTGTGCCACTTCCAACATAACTTGAGTAATCAGGGGGTCTTCTGCGCTATCAATTTCACTTTTTCTTGTAGTGAACTCCTTTACACTTTCTATCATCTTTGGCATCGTCTTTTGTAAACTTATTTCGTAGATCTCTCTTATCTATCCTTCCCTCATTGTCATGCTCGCGCTTTGGTCACTTGCGGGACCTTCAAGTGACCGCTTCACCTGGATCACCATCGAATCCTTCACACAAGATATACTCCAAAGTGGCATATAGGTCTCTTTGTGGATCAGCAGCTCCTTTAAGGGTCTTTAAGCTTTTGAGAAGCCTTCCACAGATATCTTTTCCTCTTTATTTGGGTTAGAACTCATATCACAAAGAATATATAAATCTGTATCTTCCAGCCTTCTCAAACATTTCATTCGGTCTAGATCCTTTCATACGAAAACTATAAAAACCATGAATTCCATTCCAAGAACAAGCCTTAGTCTACATTTTGTAGTAAGAAAATACCTTGGATATGGTGGTACTTTATCAACCTTTTTCTTCTCTTTCTTTTTCTCCACCTTCTCTTCACTCTCCTTTTCATATTTCTTCTTATCGGTATATTTCTTCTCATCATTCTTCTTCTCTGTTTTCTTATCTTCAGTGATCTTCTGGTCTTTCTTTTTCTCTGCTTTGGGCTAGACTCTTCTACTATCTGAGCTTGACTCTTCATCCTTGGTGTCTATCTGACTTGTGGTGCACCTAGTTTCACAACCCTGGGTGGCATCGTCATAGCAAACTTGAGGCCACCACGCTAGAATCATCGCACAACGTATTCTAAAGGTTCCTTCTTAGACATAAACCATCTGGTGCAGTACTCTAGACTGGTAATGGCTGTGAAATTGGGGAAACTAGCACTCTGTAACTAGAGTGTTTCTGCATAGGGAAAACTTCTACGCATTGCTCTATAACTCTCAGAAATCACAAAAGTAACCCTTCTGTCTGAATGATCTGTGCATTTGTAATTAAGGAGATAATCTCTAAAGCAACGGTCGCTTAAGCTGGACCCGTTGGCATCATTTATTGCATGGACAAGACTAACACCCAGCACCCCAATCCTCATTAAGTGCTAAAAATCTAATCAAATCTCCCTTGAAAATTATTTACAGGCGCCGGTCTCGACCAAGATTTACCAAATCTAGGACAATCCTTGTACTATTTCCAAATCTAGGGCAACGTATATCTATCATATCTAGATTAATTGCTTGTCAGAGGGCGAAGTGACTGACCCTCTGTCCCTTTTCAAAATTGTCTTCGTGGCACAGGGAACATCACCTCGCTGCGATTTTTCACATCGCATCATCCTGGACCAAAAAGTAGGCATGAGACTCCGCAACGTTCAAAAAATCCGCAAGCGTCCTATGACTTGCGCAAAATAAACTTTCCTACTGCAATTCCTCCTACTTAGATTTTTATTTTTTTTATTTTTTTTTAGGGGTGTAGACTAATTATGGTTGCGATGCCTCCTTTCAACTACACTGGACATCTGCACCGCTTGGCTCTTTGAGTTAGGGTTGGGAGGTGGAGTGGCTATCACTATAAAGCTTAAGCCTACTGCCATTAATCAAAGTAGGAACAAGCTCCCCGTTCAGTTTATTGAGCTGAACAGCAACTCCGTCTGTGACTTGCTGAATCTGATATGGCCCCAACCAATGTATCTTGAACTTTCCTGGAAACTTAACAAACTTTCTATCATAAAGGAGCACTAAGTCTTCTATCTAAAAAATCTTGCTCTTGATGTGCCTGTCATGCCAAGCTTTTTCTCATGCCTCCTGCACTTTTTGATGAAATCCTACGATGAATTTGTCTTCTTCTAAGGCAAGCAATTGTGATAATATTTCATTCATAATATCTGTATCAGCCATCTCAGTAATTTGAGCAATTCTTAAACTGGGAATAATATATTCCATAGGCATAACAGCCTCCTGTCCATACACCAAGCTGAAAGGTGTGTGTCCTGTAAGTTTCTTGCATGTAGTCCTATAAGCCCATAATACAACATTAACCCTAAGGTCCCAATCATCTCTTCGACTATTACAAATCTTAGTAAGAGCATTTTCTAGAATCTTGTTATAATATTTCACCGTACCATTAGCTTGTGGGTGGTAGGGAGTGCTCTTATGATGTTGTATCTGAAATTCCTCTGTCAAGGCCTGAATAGTGCGATTCAGAAAGTGTGTGCCTTGATCACTCATCAAAATTACTAGACATCCAAATCTACTTATCATGTTTTCAAAAATGAATTGTGCAGCTGTAGCAGCATCACAATTCCTTACTGCTTTGGCCTCTGCCCACCTGGTGAGGTATTTTGTTCCTGTGATGGTGTATCTCGCACCAGTTCATTTCCCTGGTGGGTTGATAGGACCCACAAAATATATATCCCACTTGTCAAATGCCCGCAGCATAATATATGGTCACAGCGGCATTTCATCTCTCTGTGAAGGTTTTCCTACCCTCTGGCAGATATCACAGCATCTACAAAACTCCTTAGTATCTTTGTGCAAAGTAGGCCACCATAATCCTGCAGCTAGAATTTTCTGAGCAGTCGGATTTCCTACAAAATGTCCTCCTACAGTACCTGAATGTGCTTCTCTGATAATGGCCTCTTTCTCGTGTGGCATAACGCATCTGCACAGGACTTCATCTAGACCTAACTTATATAAATGTCCTACGATCAAAGTGAAATTTGCTACTTTAACAACTAACTATTTCTTTTGCTGCTTAGTAAACTCAACTGGTGCCCACCCTATAGTGAGAAAGTGAATAATATCTGTGTAATACTCGTCTGCGATCTGGATAGAAAAAAATTGCGCATCTGGCAAATTATCTTCTAAATTCCTTGGTTCTTCTCCTGAGTCTATTCGCGACAGATGATCAGGTCCAGCATTCAATCTTCCTGGTTTTATGATAATTTCAAAATCATACTCCTGAAATAGGAGTAATCATCTACATATCCTTCCTCCTAACACTGGATTATTGACCAAATACATTAAAGCAGAATTGTCAGTGAACATCTTGAATGAGGAACCCAACAGATAGTGCCTTAACTTCTGTAGAGCATACACCATAGCTAATTTTTCTCTTTCTGTAGTGGTGTAGTTCTTTTCTGCGGTAGATAACTTTCTGCTGGAGTACGTGATAGGGTGATTGATACCCCCTTCTCCTGGCTATGTTAATACAATCCCCAGTGTGATGCCAGATGCATCCACATGTACGTGAAATGGCTTGTTCCAATTTGGAAATACTAAGATGGGTCCTCTAACCATCTTCTCTTTAAGAGTGTCTAAACTTTGTTGGCATTCCTCATTCCATAGGAATTTCGCTTCTTTCTTTAACAGCTTTTCCATAGGTGTTGTGATCTTTGCATAGCCTTTGATGAATTTTCTATAATACCCTGTATGACCAAGCACTGTCGTCAATTGCTTGACTGAGTTGGGTGCTGGGAGATTTACAATGATGGCGATATTTGAGGTATCTACCATCAATCCTTGTCTGCAAACAATATGACCCAAAAAAATACCAAATGGTGCACAAAATATGCATTTCTTCAAGTTAAGAGAAATCTGATATTGCCTACATTTCTCTAACATGAGCCTTAAATCTCCTATATGCTTTTTGATTAATCCAAATACAGTCCAATCATCAAAATAGACTTCTAAGAATTTATGGATGTATTCCTTAAAGACAGCAACTACTACTTTAGAAAAGATAGCTGGTGCATTTTTAAGACCAAAGGGCATTACCGTATACTGGAATGAGCCCCATTCTGTCGCAAAGGTGGTCTTATATCGATCCTCTGGATGGATTCTTATCTGGTGATAGCCTGAAAAGCCATCAGTGAATGAGTAGATCTCCTGTCCTCCTACATTGTCTAAAACTTCATCAGTAAAAGGTGTCGGAAATGGGTCATGAAGCGATGCGTCATTGAGTTTGCGCAAATCGACACAAATCTTGATTTCTCCTTTAGTTTTATTTTCCTGCACAAACGTGGGACTAACCCATTTGCTCTGTTCTACTGGCTCAATGATGCCTGCTTCTAGCATCTTATCAATCTCATCCTTAACTTTTTATTTATAACGAGGATTTAATCTGTATGGACACTGCTTAACTGGCCTAGAATCCTCTTTCAAAGGTATCCTCATGACTCCCAAATCTCCTACTATTCCCTTCATTTCTATAAACTTAGTGGGAAATAAGTCCTGATAGTCATGTAACAAATCTGCGATGTGTCCTACCATTTCATCATCCCAATAGTCTCCAATAGAGGCAAACTTTGGTTCTGTTTCTGTGCCAATATTAATCTTTTTAATCTTAATAGGCTCTATGATAGCTGGAATCTCTAGCTTTGGTCCCTCAACTTCGCGAGTCCCTTCTGACTCTGGAATGTTGATACTACGAGGATTCTCATCCTCATCACCTGGCTCTTCTGCGATGTTGTAACACTCTAGCGCATGTTCTAACTGGATATCCCAATCAGGCGGAGTATACACTGATAGGGTACAGTCATCAAATATCTTAGTCTTTATAAACTCTAAGGCCTGATCAATGCTTGGATACTCAGATTCAAAAGTGAAAGTGAGTAGAAAGTTGTCTATCATCACTGGCCATGTAATCATTCCTCTACGCAACTCTGTCTCAGTGTACCAATTCCTTGGGACTGTGACTAAAGTGTGAATTAATAGGTGAACCCATTCACCCTCTGGAATGTCTAACCAATTTTGCTCACAAATCTTAATATGTGACCTGGGGTCACTTTCTCCTGTATATTTCTACTGGAAATACTCCTTCTCATTATAGAATCTAATCGCCATCAATCTCTTAAAATCATCCCATGATGCGATATTTTCTTTATGTGCATGCCACCATCTTGCAGGTGTGGCTCTTACTGCAAGGTCAATAGCTGCCATCCTCTGCTCCTGAGGGATTTCGTGCTCAAACTACTGTAAAAATTCTTCGACATCTGCTAAGCCATCAAATGATGAGATATCCTTAACCTTTGTTCCAATCCATCGCAATGACTTAGTCATAAATGCACATCTGCGAGCTGAGACTTCATAAAGTCTATTCTGCCAATTTTCTAAACCAACCTCTGAATCCAATGTGCATGAGCTGTCGCATCGCCAACTAATATTTCCTTCTGCGGTGGGGTTGATATAATCACTCTGGTTAGTAGTCATCTGATAGAAGCTCTCCATATTATGCACCTCTTCCTCTGCTCTGATAGGTTCAATGTATCAATGACCCTGAAAAGGATCCAACGGTGCGATGACTCGAATCTTTTTATCCTCAAAGGTCATTTGTATTTTCTTCAAATCGATAATAGCCATGTTATCAATTGCCCAATCAATACCTAATAAAGCTGGATACGGTCTGCTATCTCCAATAATTTGTATGACTTCAAAATATTCAAAGTTGCGAACTCCATCAATATCAACTGGTACTTGCGGTAATCGACCCAATGGCGATACCCTCTGCTGATTGGCTAGTCGCAGATGGATAGGGGATCTAGCTAACTTAGGGCTACCCATCTGTTCGCATGTCTGTTTAGTAAGAACATTTACCTTTGATCCTAAATCTAGGATTACCTCATCCATTTCAAACTCTCCAATTTGTGCTATGAGTCTCATTTATCTTCTTGTTCTTGTATGGCCCATAATATTATGAACAACACACTGTGTACTGCTCACGGAAGAAGTCTACTGATACTAATCTATGATGCGTTGAAGCTCTCCTATGGCTTTCTCATTTATTACAAGTTTCAAGCAGCTCCGCAGGAAGGATTGTACACTTCCTTTCAACTCATCCTCTTCGTACCTTCCAGATGTGGTAGCCTGCGATGTCTGCACAGGACTAATGCCACAAGGTTTTTCCTGCGATACACCTCTACGAGGAAATATCTGCGATCCTACTGGTGTAGGGTCAGTAAAGAAATTTTTAGCTTGCTGAAATGTTTCTTTGTTCTTCTGCAAGTCAAGTGGTGTAGACTTATCAGTTGCTTTACGCACCCACTTCAGACCTGTATTCTTTTCGGCATCCTGCTATGTCTTACTAGTAGAAGCACCACTGTGAGTCACAATATTGACTCTTGGTTCTAGTTCTTTCTGCTTAGCAGTAATAAGCTGAATATTCTGGTTTACTGTTGGCTTAGGATCCTTAATCTTGTCTATGAAGATAGGACATTCTTCTATAGTATGATCATAGAACTTGCAATACTTACATGTTGTAGTAGGGTTCTGACAATCTTTAGCATAATGTCCTACAACTCCACAGTTGTAACAAACAATCGGTCCATGGCCGTGGCCAAATCCTCCACCATGACCTCTTCTTCTAAATCCTCCACCACGTCCATCATGAGCCAGTTCATGCGATGGTCCTACTACTGGTCTTGATGTATCTGACTGGACTCTATAGAAGTCATGTTTTCTCTCTATCATGAGATCATAAGCTCTGCAATTATTTTCATCATGTCCTACTAACTTACAGAAGTTACAGTATAAATTCTTAGGAGTTTGTACATACTTCTGAAGTAAAGGGCATTCCTGTGGTCTATGTCCTCTTGTTCTACATATTTCACATCATGGCCCTTGATTTTGTACTAAGGGGTTAGGAGCCCCACTTGCTAGATATTCAACAAATACTGGACAGTTATCTTTAGTATGGCCATGTCCTCTACACTTTGTACACCATAATTCTTGTTCAACCTCTTTTCCTTTCTTAATCTCATGTAGCTGTAAAGTGAGATTGGCTAACTGATTCTGTAAATTTGTCATACCTGTACTAGTCTCAGCTAGAGGTGAAGCCTCTAGTTTCATTGCCATCTCCAATGCTTCATCCTGCATATGGAGTTTCTGTTGCATTAGTGGAAGTCTGATATGAGGGAGCAGTGCTGTGATGAACCATTCCTTATGCTGCTCTGATGAAAACTCAAAGCTAACTTGGTCTATAAGGGCTTTAAATTTCAGATCGAAATCCCATACTGACTCTGTGGGTAACTGTTTGATGTCTTTAAGTTCTGTGATACATTGTGACTCAGACTTGGGTTTCTTAAATTCCTTAATCATTACAGTTCTGACCTCTACGAGTGTTCTAATCTGTGCTGATGTATACTTCATATACCATGTTAAAGCTCGTTCTCTAAGTGTAGTAGCCAACTGAAAAAGCTTAGTATTGTCATCCTGGATCTGTTTAATGGTCCATACAGATTCACATAGGAGCCAATGTTGTTCTGGGTCTTCTGCCCCTGTACCCCTGAAGGTAGGTAATTTCATGTCATCCCGCATTCTATTTCTATGAGATGGATTCTGGTTTGCTATATTACTACCACTTGGCGGTGTAAATGTAGTATGTACTGTGTGTGAATTACTAGATGGAGTTCCTGCGGGATTATTTTGAGTCCTGGTTTGTTTCTGTGGGGTATAAGGGTGGTAAGGGATACCCCCTACTGTTCTTTCTCTATTACTTTGACTCTGTTCTCTAGTACTGTCTGAACTATCTTCAAAGAAGGAAGATTTGAAATCTACTTTATATCTTTTACCACTACATGTACTTCCAATTTCTTCAAAATCACTCTCAAATTCTTGTGACATTACACTTACTTAAAGTATTCATCTGAGAATATATCTAGTACTCCTTTTTCATAAAATAACATCTTAAGGAATAGATTTAAAGAGTTCAAGTACTTACCACGATATCCTTTGAAGAAGTACCTTTCTACTTCGCTGAAACTCTTTCTTTGATCAACTGCAAACTCTGTAATGAAACCTTCCAGCAAACTTGCAAGCCAGAAGTCTACTGCCCATGAAATGGGATTATCTACACTCTTCACAGTGTGAATCAGCTCCAGTGTCCAGAAAATATTCTGTTTCTTCTTGAATACATGCTTATCAGTCAACTTTGACAACCAATCATACAACTCATTTGCATAGGTCGCAAAAAATATCTCATGCAAGTCTGTGAAGATATGTTTCTGTAACCATTCCTCTGTACTAAGCCTCTTGTGCAGCAAATTCTCTTTCCTTAGACTCACCCACTAGTTAAGTTCTTTTTTAGTAGGATTCCAACAGAACATCAGCTATTCAATTTGTTCAAAACTGGCATCAGAACCATTTGTTGGTTCTTTCTCTCTACAGACCCGGGTTTATTTTACTATACCAACAAAACCCCTAGCTCACTGGCCCTTTCGGCGACAGACCGCAAAATGGCCTAAAGTCTCACCCGAAGTGATCTTATATGGGTTGGGTGAAGAATCAAGTTTCCTCAGCCAGGTTCTGCAACATCCTGGGTTCTCTTGACTCTACTTAACCAATGGAATCTCTCTACAATGTTGTATCTCTCTTCCTAGCAGACTTTGCTATGAGACTGACTCTTATCACATCGCAGCTTCTAGGATGATGCACCAACTTACTCTTCCGCTCATCTCCTAACTTGAGATATCTCACACCGCAACTCCTCCAACAGTGTGATATCACCTTTCTACACTGCGATACTTCCTACAGTGAGACTCAATACACTATAACAACTCTCAAGGTCCAAAGGCTTCCTTTCTGGGTATAGTAGCTCAACTACCCTTCATTAAGGTGTTAAACAACCTTGCTTAAGCTTCTACAGTTTAACATGCTTAACATCAACCACGCTCAACTTTCTGAACTAAATATACATAAGTCACTTAACACTGTAACTGTTACCATCATGAATCAAGCACTGATAAACTCATATATAGAATACTTAACACATTCAACTCGCATTTAACCTTCTATGTTACTGCAACTGAAAGATAGCATACATGCATTCATTAACTGATAAGCAACGTTCATGTAACAAATAACATATAGAAAATAAGTATAGCACAATCACATGAAACAGTCGCACAACACACGGATTTTACATGGTTCACTTCCAGGGAGGAAGCTACGTCCACAGGAACTGTGTTTATATTATATCTTGAGAGAGTAACACAGTTCCGCTGAAACCTATTATGCAGCTTGAGATCTTTGGGGAAACTCCACACACTCAGCTGGGATCCCTTCTCTCTTAGATCTCTTCTCTTCCTATATTGCTTTCTTCTTACAATATGCTCTCTCTCTCTCTCTCTCAATCCCTACAGATTGTTACATTCATGCTCAAGGAGTCAGCTGCTAGTTACAGTAAGATAACTATAGACTGAACTCAGAACCAGAGCTCGACTCTTTCTCAATGTCTAACTCTCTAACTGTTTGGCTGGATAACTAACTAACTGCCAATCTAAGCATGTAAATTTCTAACCATCTAACCCTTCATAATACAAAATACATGCTTAAATAGGTGGCCCGAAGGTCTCACCATGATACAAAACTGTGGGCCTATCCCAACAGTAACCCAAAACCCTAACTATGACAGTCAGCCTATCTGTACTTTGAACTGTGGCTTACTAGTCACACTATAGCTTTCTGCAGTCTTCCACGATGTCTGGCGCTGATCGTGGGTATGGGCGCCACTTCCTCGGTTGCTCCCCTTCTGTCCTTTGTCTTTGATACCTCGGCTCATTGCTCCTTTTCCATTCATGAAGGTAGCTGAGCCCTCCTATCATCGTCGCTGCCTTAAATGCAGTGGTTGAGCTCTCCTCTCGGCCACTTCAGGTACTATTCCCTTTGACTTTCTTGTTCTAATATAGCATCTTTTCCTATAGCTGCGGGAACCTGCTCCAACACAACACAATTGATAAATTTAAGAATATAATTATATAATGGTCCTTTTACAGTAACCCTAGTATTCTAACCTAATTAATAAGTATAAACATATAAATTTTTATCTTAAGACTGAGCTTACAGTCTACACGTTTACTTTAGTAATTACAAGAGAAATCTTTAACAAACATTTATCTATATTAACAGTCAAAGTAGGAAGGAATTTAATTACATAGAACCATAAATTGTAGGTTTATAAAACTAATGCATAAACAAGGCAGATCTCAAAGTTAAAATACTTTTTAAATCAAATTTATTACTCTATCAAGCCGAAAGGCTTAAGACATAACAAATTTACTTCACCCAGTTCAGGGCCGGTGTACCCAGTATTGTGGCGAGAGTTTGAAAGAAAAAACTAACAAACAACTTATAAAAACTTCATTACTGTAATAACATTTATAAGACAATGCATATTTTATTACAGTATTCGAAACAGAGAACCATTAAAACCATGAAGATAGGAGAACCTCCATATAATGAGAACCGAGTATGTCATTAATTAGCCACAAGGATATAAACCTGTCATTAAGTTGAAAACAGTGAAATACAAGTCATGGCATCGAGGACGAAGTTACCCTGCTACAAGAAAGGGTTTTAACAACTAAAAATACCAAATAACAACTGAGCTAAGCATTTTAAAACACCGAAGGTATCGAGGTCGTATTTCTTCTCCAACTGAAACCCTTTTCCCTAATCTTTACAAGTAGGAAGTTGCCACATTATAACCGGGGCTTACCTGTAGGTCTTGTTGTCAATCCAAACATGGAGAGGGATCTTCCAAGCATAAGGGCGAACTGTAACTTGCAAGAAATTACCAACAATCTTAATTAGAAACTGGGTTATATAAATGTAACTGTAATTTAAAACTTATAACATTTGTAAGGTGAACAACTGGAAGATCAAACCCTCGTGCTCACCTTTGGAAAAGGCAGCAGGGTTCAACATGCATACTACGTTGATGACTAGAGTAGGATTAAAGCGTTGGCAATGGCCATGCTAGAAATTGACACTAAAAATTACTGATAGAGAACAACTACATGCACACCAACGCAATACATGCAGAGAGAAATCAAATGTGAACTGTGTATCTCTCCAATCTCACAATAGAGTGGCAACGCTTCATTACACACAAGATGGAGTTGTAGACGAGCACAAGCGAGCCCTCATGGCCACCATAAACCAGATAGTGCAAAGACCAAAACCCTTGATGAAGAATGAGAGTTAGGGTTGCATTGTGAGTTTTTTAAGTTATGCATTGCACGGTGATGGACGTTCCACGTGCCCACCAAATTATTCCATCCATAATGGGTCGAATGATATAGTTGTCACTGCATTGTCAGGACAACAAATTATTGTCAATAATTTAAACAATAACTATAATGACAATGTAATATACAAATTCAATAATGTATCATTTCAATGATAACCATAAAGTCAAGCTATGTTAAAGAACAAGATTTATATGGTATCAATAAACCTTATATTACATAAATCTTGGAAACTTCATTGGTAACGAACCAAAACATATATTGCATCGGTATCCTTGTTTTATAATGACCTTATAATCCTTCTTAATAAAACATTTTGTGAAGAGATCAATAGTATAGTAAAATTTGTTGAACATGAGTTGATAGTATGACTATTGACCATTTATTTTTATAACCATAAACGATGTATGTTTATGCTATTAGAACTAGTTTATGCAAACACTAGTGGATAAGGAACTAGTTATAAATCATTACTGTGTATTTGAAAGTAAATTGCATTTGCACCCAAGAACAACTCTTGTAGCAAGGATTTCTCCCTACTATAGGGGTAGGAATGCTCCCTTCTACCTATAGGGCAAGAGGGTAGGTTCCTGCTAATGGTAAATGCTGAAATACGAAATGAAAATGTAAATAACATAATAGTAAACTAACACTAAGCTAGTCTAAGCAAGAAGAGGAATAGCAGCAATGTTGATGAACCCCTCTGCAAACATGGGTTAGGGTTCCACATTCAAAACCTGAAAAATAAACCTAAACCATAATGGAAAAACCTGCGAACAATGTTAAGCAAAACTTGCAAGTAAAAACAATGGTTAGAAATCAAAGCAAACAAAATAACTAAGAAGCAAAACACAAAAGCACAAGTATACCTTCTCTAGTGGGAATGGGCCACCATGCCCTAGATTATGGAAGCCTCTCTCTCTTAGATGGGGAGCAATGGCTCAAATGGAAATGGAGATGGAGGAGAGGGAGTGTGGGTGGTTTGAGAGGCAAAGGCCTCAAAGCATCCAGGGGCAGCATAACAATAGGCAATGGGAGAAGTGTTTTGAAAGTGACCCCCCACCCTCCTTTTATAGCTTTTCCAAGGGGTTTTAGGGTTTTCAACCATTGGTTAGGGCTTTAGCCCCCTTTTTTGGGCTTTTAGCCCCTTTCGCCCTAACTTTAGCCCCTTTTAGGGTTTTAGCCCCTTTTTGAGGGCTTTAGCTCCTAGGGGGCTATTTTGGGCTCCTTTTTGGGGTTTTTAGCTCTTTTCTTCATCCTTAGGCTCTTTTGGAGGTGTGGCGGTCTAATGGAGGGTCTAATGGAGTGATATGAGGGTTGTGAGATGGTTTCTTTGGGTGGTGTAGGCCATAGAGAGCTATGTGGGGGATTTTTGGGTTAACAAATTGCCCCCTAATGTGTGAGGGCAGGAGCTCAACGAATGGCCGACGGACATCATAGGATTTGTTGTGTAGAGGTGGTGCTTCTGGGGCTGGGGTATGGTGGATTTTGGTTTTTGTATTAATTTGGCTCCCATCAATGGATGAGATACAATAAATATGTGACATGTATATGGACGAGGCAGGAATTCCCATGCTCGTGACAATGTCAAAAGAATCATTTGATCTATGCTCTAAAATACAAGACCCGATCATATACAACCGATGTTACAATGTTGGTTGCCTCTATGTGAGGTTAAATACAATACTGATCTGGTACATTGGTCCCATGGAATTCTCATGGAATGCTACATCTTTATGACTGACGGTCTGCTGGATATGGTACATAGTTGTGTGGACTCGCTGATTGAGGGTTGGAGTCTCTGCAGTACAAGTATGTTGTATCAATCATAAAGGTATATCGAAGCACTGCTAGGGCTTCTGAACACTGTCTCCAATGCAACCCGGAAATCACAAGGGATGTGACATGTTTAGGTACCTCAAGTGGACTCACCAATGTGCTAGAGTCAGGTGACATCTGGGGTCTTCGACCAAGTACTGTGCAGAACAAACCCTGTACAAATCTCAATGGTGCTATGATGGAGTTGAAGTCGAGCACATGAGAAACAACCATCTCAAGAGGCACTAAGGACTCCTCTCAAGTGGTTCAAGAAACTCATCGATGGTGTTAATGAAACCAAGGTATAAGGACCTCTGGGTATATCCTCTAGAATATGTGTGCTGGTGTCAAAAGAGGGAGACCTGCCCTTAGTCAAGGAAATGATGTTTCCTTAACCAGGAGTGTGAGGGAGAAAACCGAAAGGTGTGAAGCAATCTGTGGACTGACTCACTGAATTGGGGGGGGGGGAGGGGAGGGAAGGGAAAGAACTGAACAGGGGTAGGGGGGGAGTGGGAGACTCAAAATTCCTTTGTTCAGAGTATGATGGTAGGGTGGACCAGGCAACAAATGAAACTAACTCAAGGGAATGGGATCATAGCTATAATACTAGGAATGTCGCTGCAGATGGGAAATACTTGGAGGATGTGGATACTTTTGATACTGATGGGATCCAAGGAAGACACATTGCAGATTACTCTGAAAAAAGGCGACCCAATGTGGGGATGCTGCCAAATTGTTTTCTGTGGGGTGGTGTCTAGGGAGACCATTGTAGTATGATCTCGTGGATTTTTGGCGAGCCCGAGAAAGTAAATGCTTGATGGTGCTTTCAATTTTAGAGAGTCTGAAAGCACGAAGAAGACTCCAGTGGGGGATCTTTTTCATTGGTAGTATCCTATGCCCAAAAAAGGATAAAGGTATACAAAGGAGAGCTCGCCCATCTTGTAGGGGATGAGAGACTTCTTTACAATTTGTAGTCCAATCAGGCCGAAAAAGGTTAAACCTATATTGGCTGGAAGGTCGTTCAAATAATTTTATGAGCATGAACAAAACCAAGTTTGCTCAGCAATCTTTTCTTGTTGAGACGGTTGGAAAAGAGCTTAACGACAATTGATGGTGATCTTTTTTGTAAAGTGTGGCCCCTCTACCTGAGAAAGCATAAAAATATACAGAGGGGTATGCTCTTGGCTTGAGTGTGCTAAGGAGGTCTGTTTCAATTGATGGTCTACATGGTCCTCAAAAAGAGGTAAACGAGATGATGTAGATTCCCTTTCCTATACTTTAATGAGTGGGAAAGGAAGCAGTTGCGCTCAACCATATTTTCATTGTTTTAAGGAGTCAGAAAAGAGCTTAGAAAAAACTCCAATGTGGTCAACCGATGGTGGCACATGCGGTGCCCCATGTTAGGACAGTGGACAGAGGTCCAAAGGTCATCCATGCAGTATGGATGGAGCAGAAGGCTCTCAAACATTCCAATACATGCGTGCAATAGATCGTGGCAGAGGCCTGTGAGTCGATGCGGTAGAGGCATGCAAACCGAGGTGGCTCTCAGACAGAGATCAAGAGAGCATGTGTATGTGTTGTGGTGGATGAACTTGACCACATGCGATGTGAGTACAAGTCTGGAGGCATTTATATGCCAAATATGTGTAAGAAAAATAAATTTTTTTGTGGACGATGGTTCAGATGTCTGCGTTAGGTGCGGTGAATGGAAAAGATAGTTATGTGTTAAAAATGGTAAAATTACATTCCTTCATGGGCAGTGGCTCAAAAAATCACATGAGTTGCGATCGGGAAGTGTGATGCAAGTACTAGTCCGCAGACACTCGCATCGCCATGTCATGGCTCGTAAATCGAGGTGACTTGTGGGAAATGGTCCTAAAATTGATTAATTAAACATGAGATGATGGTCTCATAACTAGATAGAGGGTGGAATTCTGGAACCAATGGCATGAAAAACGTCTCAAACGGAGTCCGTATGGTCCTGTTATGTCGATCGAAAGAAATTAGGTCAAATGGGGCCTATAAAAAGGGGGGGTCCACATGGTGAAGTGTCATTGTCACTGTTCATTGTGGAGTTGGAGAGCTGGGCCCTAATTCTTCATTTGCTGATTTCTTTTGATCCGACTGATGGTTTCACGAGCCGCGAATTGTAGCTAAAAGATCTCACTAAACCTCTTCATTTTGATGGTTTATTTGTTGAATTTGGTCACCTGGAGGTCCTCCGTGAGCATTTTGGGGTTTCATGGGGACCAAGTCACACATTTCGAGGGATAAGGTGCACCTTGGGCACACCTCTTGAGAAATTATGAGTGCCCTGGGTTCTCCTTTTTCCCAAATAGGTGCACCCTAGCCTCTTTTGGGTGATTTTTTGATGGTGGCACTGGCTAACATTAGGGTTTTTGCTTGTGCAAGATGGTGGAGATCAAATGGAGGGAGAGAAACTAAAAGAGTGTCAGAGATGCATCCTTGCATGGAGGGGGTGTTAGAGATACACTAGCCGGCCGTGGGTTGCTGAAATTTATGAGGATACCACTTATGTGGAGTTTGCATTTGTTGATGCAAACACATGATAGTTTTCTAGAATGTCGCTGAGGAGGTGTTCCTCTTCTAGGGCTAGTGCATTGAGATTACACTGGAGGATGTGTACTTCATGACTAGGCTCCCTATATTGGGAGTGGTTGGTGACCTGGTACTGGTGCTTTCTTGGGGGGAGACATTGGAGGATCTATGTGATCGGCACTATTACGCTACGGCATATGTGCATGACCCCTACATCCTGATGTGTGACATAGAGGAGTTGTCCACATGGGTGATGGGGACCTTACTGCAGCATATCTTTGGTTCCACAAGGAGCCACAAGATTTTTGGTGGTCAGCTGCAGTTAGTAGAGCATGCCATAGGTGGCACATTTTATGCATGGGGCCAGATGTATCTGCAGGCTATTCGGAATCAGCTGAACAAGTCGAAGACTACTGGCATTGGTTTTTGCTTTGGCTCCTTCTTGTGTGCTTTCTTCTTTGAGAAAGTACCTACATTTCATCCTCATCGGGCTGTGTAGGATAGTGGTCCACAGGAGCTGAGGATGTATAGGTGGTTCCAGATGATGATTCACGAGGGTGGTGGTAGAGTGGGCCGCTTCTTTACAGAGGATTTGTTGGAGCAGTGGCTCCAGCTTCCTGTGGTGATTGAGGAGTACCCGTATGCGGGTATGGATTTCCGGGGAGAGCCTGAGATGTCCCAACCTCCTAGTCAAGCGTGGGGACCAGCTGGTATGTATGATTGATGTTTTTATGTTCATCTTTATGCATAGTATAGTTGAGCTAGTTAGTGATTTTCATATTGATGTATGTGGACTGATGGTGTCCTTGCTTGTATGTGCAGATGTTGGTCCTCGCCCGCCACCTGGGCATTGGAGGCGGGTTGTTACCACACCTCCTGCGACAGTTCCTACTGGGAGCTCCCACATACAGTAGTGGGATATGGATGGACTGGTGCCGTATATGGAGGAGCTTGCTACTAGCGTGTCAGATGTTGGCTAGAAACACCTGAGTACTAAATTTATTGTTGCTATTCACAATATTCCTCCCAAGCTGACGGGTGTGATGAGGAAGATGGATGTGGCTTGTGAGCACTTTCATCAGACGGTGAGAGGTGGTATTCTTACAAAGGATGTGTCCTCTTCGGAAGATGATGAGTCCAAGTCAGATGATGGGTCTGAGTTAGATTAGTGGCCTAGTGGGGTTGTTCCTAGTGCATTGGTGCACTTAGGGGTTTTTGTGTCGCTTATGTATATCCTGTTGAGAAAGCATATGTGGCTTCTCATTTTTGTATTGGACATGTTTTGGACATGCGACTGATCGATTTATATATATATATATATATTTTTTGATGCATGTGGATGCGCTTTTATGGTTTTATTATGTGAGTCTTTTTATTATGCTGTGGAATGCCAATGCCTATGTGATGTATTATTACACTGTGTGTGTATTTTTAGACATGATTGTGCATTATGTTATGGTTGTATGTCTCCTATATGCTGTTGTGGATGTGCCAATTTAGAATGTCGTTAGCCATTTGATCTACGACACTATTGAGGTTACTAGGAGCATGTGTGAATGTGATGGATTCAAATGTTCTAATCATCTGTTTAGTGCACAGGTAATTTCTAAAGAGGTAGGGATCACGAACTCGGTAGTGGTTGTTCAACTGGGAAACAAGAAGCTGGGAGTCTAAGAAGACATAGAGATGGTGTATTCCTAACTGAAGAGCGGTATCTAAGAGGCCATTGACACCATCATATTCCACCTGGTTGTTGGTTGTGGTGCCCACACATATTTCATCGATGTGGATCAACTCGTGCGATGGGGAGTAGATTACCCATGCAGTCGAGGCAAGGTTTGGAGTCCATCTACTTCCTCCATCTGCGAATCCCATATACCGATCTAATGTGTGCTCCATCTAGAGCAATGAGAGGAAACAAGACATAAGACTCAATTGGGAAAAATGTGTAAAACAAAAAATGGAAAGACTATAATACAAGTTGGAATGATGTCACTTAAAGGGGTGACGTTAGGGGGAAAGTTGTTTGGACTTTTCCAGGATCAGCGGTCATTCCTTTATGTGACACGATGAATCCTTGCAGATGGCCCATGGGGACACAAAAAACACACTTGGATGGGTTCAAGCAGATTCTGCACTGGCGACATCATATGAGGACTTGTTGCAAGTCATCTATGTGTTGTGTGTGGTTTTGCGACTGCGTGATGAGGTTGTCAAAACAAACCAACATGATGTGAACAAGATCACAGAAGCAATGCATCATGGCATGCTAGAAGGTGGCTCCAGCATTTTTGAGGCCAAAGGGCATGAATTGATACGTGAATGTGCCCCATGGGGTTGTGAATGCTGTTTTGTAATGGTATTCTTTATGGATTTGGATTTGGTTGTATCCAGAAAAACCGTCCATGAAGGAAAAGGCCTCATGTCCGGCACATGCATCAACAATCTCATCGATGAAGGGTGTGGGGAAGTTATTTTTGGGACATGCCTCATTGAGGTCACGGAAGTCCATGCAAACATGAATGTTACCCTACTTTTTATTCACGGGAACAAGATTAGAAACCCAAGGTGTGTATGAAATGGGATAAATGAAGCTGGCTGTGTGCAGCTTCTCTATCTCGGCTTTCATCGCAGCCACTTTGGATGGATGGATGGGCCGTTGCTTTTGGCATATGGGTGCCACATCAGTCCATGTGTCGATGTGGTGCTCCACGATGAATGGATCTAAGGTGGGGATTTCAGTGTATGACCAAGCAAAGATGTCGCAGAATTCTTGGAAGAGAGCTGTGTAGGCATCGATCTCTTCCGGGGAGCATGATGCCCCCAGCATGACTTCTTAAACGATCTCAGAATTGGTTGAGATGTCGAATTTAATGGTTGGAAAAATGTTCACCATGTTCCCTTCTTCGAAGGCATCAGGTGCTGGGATTGGGTTCTTGAACCAGTCAACCTTCCCATGGATGAAATATTTGGTCTCCACAGAAAACTGGTCCGATTGCAACACAAGTTCTTCCGAAAGGAAGAACAAGCGATGGTGCTTGTCATCCCATGGGTATTCTGGGGCAGTCAGAGCTTCAAGTATCTCCTCATCATTGCTGAAGCAACGAAGAGACAGGTATAATGGACCATCGATGGAGGAGGAGATGAGCGGGTCGGTGGAACTGGACATGGTGTTTGAAGAAGGTGGTGCAGGGTGAACTTCTTCGATCAAGGTGATCTCATACTCAAGGGAATGGTGACGGAGATCAGCGACAGCCATTCAAAACTTGGGTAAGTCTTGGAAATGGTGGGATTAATGTCCATACAAGTCATAAAGGGCATACACATGGTTTGTCCTCAATGCCTTGTTCCTTACTACTGACACAGTTGGGAGTTCAACCATGAGGATTTTTTTGTTCGTATCCATGGCATCTATATGCGCACAGATCACTGGGATTTCAGGGCAATTCTAAGTTGGATGGCCCTATTGTTCGCAGATGGCACAAGGTGGGACTTGTCATGGTTCTATGGTGGCTTTGGTATTCTTTCCCCTGGCTCTTTTGTGTTGGGGTGGTGCGGGTGCAAGTGCGACGGTTGGCTTGTGTAGACCAGATGGAGGGTGAGACTCGACCGCGATAGGTTGCACCAGGGTTAAAACAACCTGGGGCATTGCTGGTTGAGCTGGTGGATCAAGATACCACACCAAGATGCCCAACATAAAGTTGGGAAAGATTAAGGTGGCCATGGCCAGCTTGCTCATGACACCAAGTGGGGGAAAGAGGAAGGGAATCATATGGACTGGAGATGAGCCCAGATAACTCCCTGTTGGTTGCATGTGGGGTGAGGTTATGGTTGTGGCTACGCGTAGTGCTACTGCTACAGGTGACATTGTGGCTGCTGTTGGTGTTGCGGCTGCGGACGATGTTGTGGTTGTGGTTGGGGCTGTGGCTGTGATTGTTGTTTGGGTGCAGCAGTTCTAGATGAGACCATGCACAATTTTGTAGTTTGCTTTTGTGTTGGTGGTGGTGACACCAATGGGAAAGGATCCATCATGGTGGGATCAGTAAACAACCTAGGGCCCACATTCAATAGTGGGGAGGCTGATCTATTTTCAACCACAATGGTTGTTGTAGGGATGATGTTAGCATGTGTGGTCGCCACTTGCGGCTCAATGGTGGTGATGGTAGGGATAATGTTGGTAGGCACTATTAACCCTTGAGGATCATGGTAAGTGAGCTGGTCAACCATCATAATATTCCCTTCATGGGGGAACATCATGAGGCAAAAGACAGTTGATGCGATTGCTCACATGGCATACATGTAACCCCTCCTGAGGACGATTTTGTAGTCCAGTTGAGCGTTGAGGACTTAGATGTCAATCAAGACTATCTTCCTAGCTAACGTGATGGGGACATGAGGGAGGATTCCTTGGGATTTAGTGGGATGCCCATTATAAGCTTGCAGAGTCATGGAGGAGAGTTACAGAATTGGTGATACAAGTTTCTGCCAAACCAAGGTAGACATAATGCATGTGGATGCCCCTTCATCTACTATGCACAACAAAATTCTAGATAGACACCGAGATTTGGAAGGCGATGGTCAAGGGCATGTGTGGTTCCCTGTTCTCTATGTCAAAGGTGATCAGTTTCGAGTTGGAGGGGTTTGCTGCCCCTAGAGCGGCTAGTAAGGCTTTCCGCTATATTGGGAACACTTTAAGTACCTCAAGAGCGGACATGTCAGTTGGTGTTTGGGCCAAATCATCCACAATGCTATAGCTAACTACAGCTCTAGCTGTGGCATTATTGGAAACTCTATGTATGGGGGGGCATGGGAATGGGGGTAACTGAAGAGGCAGGTTGACTGTCTTAGACATGGATGCTGCTGATGATTCAATAGGTTTGGTGGTGGTACCGTACTAATTCTGTCTATTTTGCAAGTTGACCTCTTTAGTCGTCATGGCTAGCAGGTGATGTACACCTATTTTGGCCGTGGGAGGTGCCCGTAGAGCATTGGGATTGGCCTGGGGAGGGGAAGCGGTTGCTACCAATCCTTGGACTGGTAGTGAGTTTTGAAGCACCATGGGAGGAGGTACTTGTGGTGTCGGGTTGGGTTGGGGCTTGACTGGCAGCGTTGGCAGCTTGTTGGGCATCATTTTGAATGGCCTACTTAGCGTGAGCCATGAGGAGACACTCAAACGTGTAATGCCCATTGACATAACAGAGTGTACATGGTTGGTTTGTGCAAAACAGGGCATTGCGTCTTGGTGTATTTTGTCGTGGGGGGTTTTGGGCTAGCCAATTTGCCGCAACATTGTTGGGAGGGTCCGGTTGTTGACCGCCTCGCTACGATTAGTTATTTCCTTGGTTGCGGGGCCAGTTGTTTCTAGCTTTCCCTTGTTGATTGTTGGGGGTAGGCTGGTTAGGACAGTCTTGTTGTACGAACACTTGTCTCAACGGGGTGGGTGGAGCAGGGGTGGGGGCTTGCATAGGTTGTACTAGCAGTGCATAGTATATTTGTGGGGGTGGTGGTGCCACAAATGTGGGAATTCTCCTCACATACTGCTGTGTTGGCCAAGCCATGGCCTGAGCCTGCTGCAGTGGTGCACGTTGTGCATAAGAAGTTGTTGCTCCAGACCGGGACATCATTCTAGCATAATCCGGGGCTTGGTTCTGGTAAGCAACATTAGCTGTGTTGCTTAGTTGTGGTGTAACGGTAAGTGGTGTCGGTCAAGGTTGTGGTTGTTGGGAGAGAGACCCTATGATGCCAACCGCAGCATGGGTGGGGCGTCGCGGTAGGAGTTACTTGGATGGGGAGCATCTGGAATGACGCTATATAGGTATCCAGACTGAGCATAGATGAGGTCAAATTGTTGGGCCTTCAGTATGGTCTCTTCTTTAGATTGGGGACGTTCATATGTGACGTCCTTTGTGATGGGTAGGAGTAAATTGTTAAGGAACCAATCCAAGAAGATCCTGTTGTCTAGTTAGATTTTGCATAATCTACGACGTCGCTGCCACTCGTGGATATGGTCAGTTATGTGAGTGGCAGTGCTTTGATGGCATGACAGTAGGATCTCCACCCCCTCATCATATCTTACAGGGAGTTGGAAATACTGTAGGAACATGAAGGCTAAGGAGTTGAAGTCGGGGTACTTGGCTTATGGCAGCTCAATGTACCATTTGGCTGCAACACCTATATGGGTGCGTTGGAATAGCCTCAACTTGATGGAGTCATCTACAATGCTATTAGATGAGCACCATAGATGGAATGTGATTATATGGTTTTTGGGACATTCCCCAGCTTTGCCTTCAAACTTGGGGATGTCTGATGGCAGCTTAGTTGGCATAGGTGGCCAAAAAGATTGGTGGTGGATGGGGTCATTTGTTAATCTGGCCAAGTTAGGCAAGTTGATATGAGCCATGAAGGGAAAATTTGACCCCAAATTAATGTGGGATGGGGCTGCGATGGTGGTGGGATTTGTAGGTGCATAGTGCATCTGCACAGCTGGGGATGCTTGTGGTGGCACCATTGTGAATGGGCCAGTGCCCCCAAGTGTTGTGGGTGGGATAGTATGAGTGTTGGGGACACTGCCTTAATGTATAACAGTAGGGGCAATGTAAGTGGATGGTCCACTTCCCCCCTTTGTGGAAAGAGGGGCATTGTGTGTGGAGGGGCGACTGCCCCCGTGTGTTGTAAGTGGGCCAGCTTGGCTAGTCACTATAGGTGGTGGCAGTTGAATAATGACAGTCTACATGACTATGCTTGGGCCACTTGCAAAGTTGTGGGTGACAGGATGTGATGTGGACATGGGTCCACTTGCTAAGGTTAAGCCGAAAAATGGATCCGGGTTCTCACTAGCCATGGGGCTTGATGGTGTGGTGTGGAGGTCTAGTTCAGATTGATATGGGTCTGAGTCAGAATCAAAGGTTGTATGTCCCTTTGATGGTGTATGAGATCACTGAGAATGGCTTTGACGGTGCAGATCGAGTGTTCCGAATGGTGATGGTTCGCCTCTTAGGCGTCAGGAAGAGCGTGGAGGATCAATTGTGCTTGATTTTATGTGTGAAACTGGTGGTAATGAGATTTGGACCCCAGTTTTAGTGGCTTCCTATTGGCTGCAGATGGTCACTTGACTACCAATATTACCGAAAGACAGTTCTTGGCTCGTTCCTCACAGGTGCTTCTACTCAATCGAAAGGTATCGTTGCCCATTTCGCTAGGCAATTCCTCTCAGCGGCCAGATACTTTGGGGTTCCAATGGTACTCCTCACAATGAGTTTTTGGGTAGAGCCCAAGTACTTCCCATAATTGAAGAAATCAGGGACTTATGTTCTGAAAGTTTGCAGAGTTGTTTGAACTTAGTGTAAATTAGTAAATTTTAAGGCTTACTCAGCGTCATGAACTGAGTTGGGTTAATTAGTTGGTATGGTGTATTTTTTTGCTTGTTTTTTCTGGTATTTGGTTGCTGCAATATGGTTTATGAATTCATAATGGTAGATTTCATGTCATTGTGGTTGTGTATGCAAGCATAAATAAACAAAAATTGTGAACTAGTACAATGAAAAACCCTGAGCGTTTGCTGGCCTAGCTAGATGTCTACCTCACAGTGATATTCCTCTTCAAACAAGAGAAGGTGCTAGGCTCTCAACACAATGGGACTAAGCCCATTCGTAGATACTCAGGTCACCTCCCGAATGTTAGGTTGGTCAATAGGGAGGATGCTTAGTTCCATGAGAATCACTCCTTCTCAACCCCCTCTACCTTCCAGGTCACCCGGTTTTAATAATTTTGGAATAATATCATGGAGTACCTATATCTATACGATATTTCCCTTCGTCGTATCCCAGAATACCCTGGAGGTTGATGACTGGGTAGAGGATGAAGGGGAAGCAATATCATTAATTTTAAGTTGATTTTAGTTAGACTAGGTTCATTTTATTAAGCCATAATGATTTACTTAACATTTACACATTGTTCATGAAATAAAATGTAGAAAATGAAAACAGGAAATGAAATTAACTTGCAGTGGTGGACAGAGGCAGCTGGGCCGGACTAACAGTCCTCTGAAACTGAAATTTATAGTCTATTAAATTCAAATTAGAGTTCTGTTTGACAGGCCACACATTTCTGACCAAATCTAGCAAGGGGGCCGCGAGATTTTTTCAGAAATGAGCGAGGGGGTCGCACAGAATGCATAAACAACCACAACCTGAGTTTCTAGGGTGAAGTCACACTTATCGAGGGATTAAGTGCACCCTGGGTGCACCTATTTTCCCATTAATTGCGCCCCAGTCTCACCTTTTTCCCCGATAAGAGCGCCCAGCTCCGGATTGGGGTTTTTTGGTGAGACAAAGTCAGATCTGGCCGACAGTAACTGGTACTGTGGTCAATCAAACTCAATTTTTCCTAGCAGATACTTCGGCAGTACCTAAAACAAGAAATAAAATGATTCTAAGATAGATTTAACAAGAAATTTTTGAAAACTAGGGTAAAATTGAAAAAACATGAAAAACTAAAATTTTGGACCAGGGATCCTGTGGGATTGACCTGGTATGGTCGCCGGTCTCTATAGAAAGAATTTATCCCTACTACAGGGGAAGGAATGGCTCCCTTCTACCTATAGGGCAAGAGGGTAGGTTCCTACTAATGGTAAATTATGAAAAACAAAATGGAAATGTAAATAATAGAATAGTAAGCTAACACTAAGCTAATCTAAGCAAGAAGAGGAATAGAAGCAATGTTGATGAACCCCTCTACAAACACAGGTTAGGGTTTTGCCTTCAAAACCTACAAAATAAACCTAAGCTATAATGGAAAAACCTGTAAACAATGTTGAGCAAAACCTGGAAGTAAAAACAATGGTTAGAAATCAAAGCAAACTAAATAACTAAGAAGCAAAACACGAAAGCACAAGTATACCTTCTCTAGTAGGAATGGGCCACCATGCCCTAGATTGTGGAAGCCTCTCTCTCTTGGTTGGGGATAAATGGCTCAAATGGAAATGGAGATGGAGGAGAGGGAGTGTGGGTGGTTTGAGAGGCAAAGGTCTCAAAGCATCCACGGGCAGGATACCAATAGGAAATGGGAGAAGTGTTTTGAGAGTGATCCCCCACCCTCCTTTCATAGCCTTTCCAAGGGGTTTTAGGGTTTTAAGCCCTTAGTCAAGGCTTTAGCCCCATTTTTTGGGATTTTATCCCCTTCCGCCCTAACTTTATCCCCTTTTAGGGTTTTAGCCCCTTTTTGAGGGATTTAGCTCCTAGGGGGCTATTTTGGGCTCCTTTTTGGGGTTTTTAGCCCTTTTCTTCATCTTTAGGCTCTTTTGGAGGTGTGGGGGTCTAATGGAGGGTATAATGGAGTGATATGAGGGTTGTGAGATGATGTCCTTGGGTGGTGTACGCCATAGAGAGCTATGTGGGGGATTTTTGGGTTAACAACTCTCACTTTTGTATGTAGTTTATAGTACCATGGAGTAAAATAAACTTCTTGGAAGTTTGTAATCATTTGGTCTCCATAAGGAACCAAAATCTCTAAATGAAACAAACCAAGGTTAGTTTAGACTTGGAAGTTAAAGATAGTAAAACTATCTAGGAATACATAGAGCATCACTTTTGTTATAAATAAATAATACAATAATGTAAATTCATCACATTACTTATGTCATGAAGAAATTTGGAAGATAGAAGTCACAACATGATGGCAATTGCGCAAATGGTCATTTATAAAAATAAAACAATAATAAGCTGATGAATTTCCTCTACTGAAGATTAATTAAAGGTAACACTAAGAGTTCTATGTAAGCTTGTTTCTTGAAAGGCCTTAGGTTTATTTCCATACTTATAAGCAGTGCTATGAATTTTAGAATTAGCAACAACAGTAAACTCCTATTTTCAGTAAAAAGTGTTGTTATACTAAATCATGAGCTCTGTGTAAAACTTGTGAATAACGTAAATTATAGGTGGTGTTTCCGCCTTTCACACACCTGGGTTATGTGGTAGAAATATTTAAGCTACTCGGTGTGTCCTTGCAGGTAAGTCTCGAGTCAAGGATGTCACCTTGTTCTTGACTCCTCCGTTTAGGCTCAACTCCTAACAAAGCCAATGGGGA
>LPNX011181694.1:3402-19012 GCA_001517045.1 Pseudotsuga menziesii | reverse complement strand
ACAAAAATAGCCAGTGCCTTAAAATGGAGTCAATAGATAATCAATGTAATTGCATGTTCTTGGAGTGAATGTTTTGCAATTGCCTCTTGGTACGTTTTAAGTTAATGTGAAATATGAGTAGATTCAAATTAGGCGAAGGGGTGGAGTCTAGATATACCCGAGAGTACTTGGAGTATGTCCAAAACTAAACCTTCATAGATACCCACAAGGAATATGTGGGATGAATGGAGTCTCTGGGGCTATTGTTCATAATGCACCCATTAGGGTGTGATAGAGATCGACGCCCTAAGGTCACTTTTCAGAAGTTCCCGCTTCCCTTGGGTATTTTGCCACCGTAATGGTTTGATCTAGGTGTTGGATTTTCACCTGATGGTTTGTCAATTTGGGAGAGTGAATCCTAATTATTCTAGTCACTCAAGTGCTTTTTATACAACTTGACTGATCGGATGAACCGCAGGTAAGTGCAGATCATACACACCGAAGTCTTGTCAATTTTAGTAAATTTTTAGATGGGTGTTAATGTTAAAAAGAAAACCCTCCAGGAACCTCTTTCGAACCAAGTGGATCTCAATAAGGGAATCAAGGAGGGGTTAATTTTATAATATCTGATGAAACAATTGATGAAAAGGAAAACATAGATACACAATTCCAGTTTTCTAATTAGTCCTACCATGCATCTCTTTCCCCTTTCGGGTCAATCAGGAAGTCGTGGGATAAGTATTAAGATTACTTTGAAATCTCAAAGATGGAATATGGAAATGATAATAAATCAAAGTATACTACCCTGTAGATTAGAAATGCGCTGGATTGAAAAAATATGAACAAAAAGTAAAAAATTGACACCGACGCAAATCCCCCCCGGGGGGATGGTGAGTAGGCTCAAAAGAGCCTATTCGAAAATATTTCTTATTTTTATTAGCATCAATTTACAATATCAGAAAATTGAAATTGATGCACTTTGGTCCTTGTTATCTGGGATCCAAAGACTTAAAACAAGCTTGTAACAAGCTTGAATTAAAACACAGCGGTGGGGGAAGCTTCCGGAAAGCTCTGGTTCGTCGAAGAGTCAGAAATTTGGTAGAGTCTCCTTCTCTTTTATGTTATACCTTCTAAAAAACAGCGAGAAATTAAAATTAAATGTGCCCAAACACACTTTAAAAGTGTTTTGGGTCACCACGCTAATTAGCAAAAAAAAACTAAGTAAAAATTGTTAAATAGGGGTAATCTAATTTCTGCAAAAAGGAACCAAGGAAAGCAAGATTTCCTTGGGATATTGGCTTGCTGTTTGGGCAGCCAATGAGATGTGCACTTTTATTGCAGAATTTAAATCTTTGAAGAACAAAAAAGTAAGCTACCTTATGAGCAAGCTTTAGATCTATGCTTTAGCTACTTGCAAAAAGGGAATTTCCCACACCTAGATCTATCTTTATGAACTGATATTCTTTATGAAATTATAGATCTAAGAAGAAAAAATATTATAAAATAGATCTAACAATATATATTCAATTCTTAGAACTAGATCTGATCATAAGAGGAAGAGACAGGTAACCGGAACATTGATTTTAATAGAAAGGAGGAAGAGAAGGAGAAAGGCCCGTTGTTGGATGACTTTGCAATGGAAACTTGTTAGTGGAATACAGAGGGGCAATGCCTTTGTTGGAGAAGGGCCCCATAGCTACAAGAAAAGCTTCTATATCGGAAGAAGAAGTAAAAGGAAATAGTACCTGAGCGGCCGAGAAGAGAGAGCTCAACCACTGCACTTAAGGCAACGGCGAAGACATGAGGGCTCAACTGCCCTCATAAATGAAAAGGAGCAGCGGTCCGAGGTATTGAAGATAAAGGAAAGAAGAGGATTGTATAAGAAGTGGTGCCCATACCCATGATCAGCGCCGAGAAGCGTGGAAGACTGCAGGAAGCTGTGGTGTGACGGTAAGCGGCAGCCCACAGTATAGATGTGTCGATTGTCATAGTTAGGGTTTTTGGGTTACTGTTCAGAAAGGCCCACAGTGTTGTAATAGAGAGAGACCTTCAGGACGCCTATATAATCATGTATTTTGTATTGTAAAAGGTTAGATAGTTGGTCAGTTAGTTAGATAGTTGGTCAGTTAGTTAGACAGTTAGACAGTAGAGAGAAATATAGATGTTCTTTGAGTCAAGATCTGGTTTTGTTGTTAAGTCTGTAGTTATCTTACTGTAACCAGTAGCTGGCTCCTTGAGCATGAATGTAACAATCCGCAGGGATTGAGAGAGAGAGAGAGAGGAAGAGTATATTGTAAGAAGGCAATATAAGAAGAAGAAGAGATCGAAGAGAGAAGGGCTCCCAGTTGTGTGTGCGGAATTTCCCAGAAGATCTCAGGATGCATAATAGGTTGCAGCGGAACTGTGTTTACTCTCTCAAGCTATAAGATAAAAACCAGTTCCTGTGCATGTAGCTTCCCCCCTAGAAGTGAACCACATAAAACCCGTGTGTTGTGCGACTATTCATGTGATTGTGTTTTACATGTTTGCTATCTGTTATCTGTTACATGAATGTTGCTTATCAGTTCATGAATGTATTTATGTTATGCTTCAGTTATAGCGCATAGAAGGTTAAAGCAAGTTAAATGTATCAAGTAGCTCGTGGATAAGTTTACCAATGCTTGATTCATGATAGTTTATAGTTACAGCGTAAAGTGACTCCAGTTTATGAGTTCTGCAAGTTTAGTATAATTGATGTTAGAGTGTTAAACGGTAGAGTTTGAGTGAGTGGTTTAACACCCTTTTGAAGATTAACAAAGTCATTAGACTAGGAGGGAGGTTGCAGGACCTTGAGAGTGACACACTTATTGAGCCTCAGTATAGAACATATTATAGAGTAGAAAGGCGATATTGCATCATCTGGGGAGCTGCGGTGCAAGATATCGTAGGGAAGGAGCTCAGTAGAAGAGTAAGTCTACGCATCGCCAGAGAAGATGCGATGCGATAAGAGTCCGCTCCTGCTCCTCGCAGAGAGATCCTGCTGGCTAAGAAGAGTCGCAAGACCCTAGGATGCTATAGAACCCGGTTGAAGACACCTGAGTCTTCAGCGACCCCATTTAAGATCACTTCAGGTGAGACTTCAGGCCGCTCTGCAGTCTGTCGCTGAAAGGGCCAGTGAGCTAGGGGTATTGTTGGTATAGTAAAGTAAACCTGGGTCTGCCCAGACAAGAACCAACAAATGGTTCCATTGCCAGCTTTGAACAACTTGAAGGGATAATGTTCTATTGGCATCCTACTAAATAAGAACTCAACCAGTGGGTTGGGTTAAAGGAAAGAGAATTTATTGCGACAAAAAACAAGAGTCCTAGGCTTAGTACAGAGGACTGGTTACAAAAACATATCTTCACAGATCTGCATGAGATATTTTTTGCGACCTATGCAAACGAGCTGTACAATTGGTTATCAAAGTTGACTGATAAGAACATATTCAAGAAGAAAAGAAACATAGTCTGGACACTGGAGCTGATCCATACCGTGAAGAACGTTGATAATCCCATTTCACGGATAGTAGACTTCTGGCTTGCAAGTTTGCTGGAAGGCTTCATTACATAGTTCGCAGTCGATCAAAGAAAGAGTTTCAGCAAAGTAGAGACGCACTTCTTCAAAGGATATCATGGTAAGTACCTAAGCTCATTAAACTTGTCCATTAAGATGTTATTACATGAAAAAGGAGTAATGGATATAGTCTCAGATGAATAAGTTCAGTAAGTGTAATGTTACAAGAGTTTGAGAGTAATTTTGATGAAATTGGATGTACACATAGTGGTAAGAAATACAAAGTAGATTTCAGATCTTCCTTCATAGAAGACAGTTCATACCATACTAGAGAACAGAGCCAAGGAGACACAGCAAGACCAGTAGGGGGTATCCCTTACCACCCTTATACCCCATAGAAAACAACCGGGACCCAGAATAATCCCATAGGAACTCCATCTAGTAGTTCGCATACAGTACACACTACCGCTACATCACCTACACCTACACCGCTGAGTGGTAGTACTACAGCAAACTAGAATCCACCACGTAGAAATAGAATGGGGGATGACATGAAGTTACCTACCTTCAAGGGTACAAGGGAAGAAAAACTAGAACAGAATTGGTTCTTATGTGAAGCCGTATGGACCATTAAAGGGATCCAGGATGATAATATTAAACTTGTCCAGTTGGTCACTACACTTAGAGACAAAGCCTTAACATGGTATATGAAGTATACAACAACACCGGCCAGAACGCTCATACAAGTCAGGACTTCCATGATTAAAGAATTTAAGAAACCCAAGTCTGAGTCATAGTGTATCATAGAGCTTAAAGACATCAAACAACTACCTACAGAGTCAGTATGGGACTTCGATCATAAATTCAAAGCTCTTATAGACCAAGTTAGCTTTGAGTTTGTGCCAGAGCAGCATAAGGAATGGTTCATCACAACACTACATCCGCACATCAGACTTCCATTAATGCAATAGAGACTCCGTACACAGGATGAAGCATTAGAGATGGCAATGAAACTAGAGGCTTCACCTCTAGTTGAGAATAGTACAGGTATGACAAACCTGCAGAACCAGTTAGCCAATCTCATGTTACAGTTACATGAGATTAAGAAAGGGAAAGAAGTTGCACAAGAACTATGGTGTATAAAGTGTAAAGGACAGGGCCATACTAAAGATAATTGTCCAGTATTTGTTGAATGTTTAGCAAGTGGGGCTCCGAACCCCTTAATATAGACCCATGGGCCATGGTGTGAACTCTACAAAACAAGAGGGCATAGACCATAGGAATGCCCTTTACTTCAGAAGTATGTACAAACCCCTAAGAACTTATATTGTAACTTCTGCAAGTTAGTAGGTCATGATGAACATAATTGCTGAGCTTATGATCTCATGATTGAGAGAAAGCATGACTTGTACAGAGTCCAGTCAGAAACAGTAGGTCCAGCAGCAGGACTACAGCATGAACCCACTCATGATGGCCATGGTGGAGGATACAGAGGATGAGGCCATGGAGGAGGCTTTGGTCGTGATGGAGGCTTTGGCCGTGGCCATGGACCAATCACTTGTTACAATTGTGTAATTGTAGGACATTATGATAGGGACTATCAGAACCCTAGTATGACATGTAAGTATTGCAAGTCATATGAGCATATTATAGAACAGTGTCTAATCTTGATAGCCAAGATTAGGGACCCTAAGCCAGTAGTAAACCAGAACATTCAGCTTATTGATGCTGAGTAGAAAGAACCAGAACCCGGAGTCAATATAGTGACTCGCAGCGGTGCTTCTACTAGTAGCACATCGCAGGATGACGCAAAGAATACAGGTCCGGAGTGGGTGCGCAAAGCAACTAATAAATCAACACCAATCGACCTACAGAAGAACAAAGAAACGTTTCAGTAAGCAAAAACTTTCTTTACTAAACTTACAGCATTGGGATCGCAGGTACTGCCCTGTAGGGATGTACCGTAGCAAACACCTTGTGGTGTTAGTCCTGTGCAGATATCACAGGCTACCACATCGGGAAGGTGCGAAGAGGATGAATCGACAGGAAGTGTACAATCCTTCCTGCGGAGCTGCTTGAAACTTGTACGAAATGAGAAAGCTATTGGAGAGCTTCAACGCATCATAGATCAGTGTCAGCCATCTTCTCCCGTGAACAGTACACAACGTGATGTTCATAATATTATGGGACATACAAGAATAGGAAGAGAGATGACACTCACAACACAAATTGGAGAATTTGAAATGGATGAGGTAATCCTAGATTTAGGATCAGAGGTAAATTTTTTGACTAAGAAGACATGGGAACAAATGGGTAGCCCTAAGTTAGCCAGATTGCCTATCCATCTGTGTTTATCCAATCAGTAACGGGTATCACCACTGGGTCGATTACCACAGGTGCCAGTTGATATTGATGGAGTTCGCAGCTTTGCAGACTTTGAATTCATAGAAATCATTGGTGATAGTAGACCGTACCCAGCTTTACTAGGTATTGATTGGGAAATAGATAACATGGTTGTTATTGACTTAAAGAAAAGACAAATGACCTTTGAGGATAGTCAGATCTGGGTCATCACACCATTGGATCCTTTCCACGGTCCTCGCTACATTGAACCTATCAGGGCAGAGGAGGAGGTGCACAACATGGAAAGCCTTTATCAGATGACTGCTAATTAGAGTGATTACATCAACCCTACCACAGAAGGAAATATCATTTGGCGATGTGACAGCTCATGCGCCTCAGATTCAGAGGTTGGTTTAGAAAATTGGCAGAACAGACTTTATGAAGTCTCAGCTCGCAGATGCGTGTTTATGACTAAGTCACTGCGATGGATCGATGTAGAGAGTATTGAAATTCCATCATTTCATGGCTTAGCGGATGTCAATGAATTTTTACAGTAGTTTGAACAAGAAATTCCTCAGGAGCAGAGGATGACAACTATGGACCTTGCAGTAAAAGCCACACCTACAAGATGGTGGCACACACATAAAGAACATATCACATCATGGGATGATATTAAGAGATTCATGGCGATCAGATTTTATAATGAAAAGGAGCCTTTACAGTAGAAATACACAGGAGAGAGTGACCCCAGGTCACATATTCAGATTTGCGAACAGAGTTGGTCAGCAATTCCAGGGGATGAATGTGTTCACCTATTCATTCACACTTTAGACACAGTGCCAAGGAATTGGTACACAGAGACAGAATTGCACAGAGGAACCATCACATGGCCACTTATGATAGACAGCTTCCTACTCACTTTCACTTTTGAATCTGAGTACCCAAGCATTAATCAGGCCCTAGATATAATAAAGACTAAGATATTTGACGACTGTACCCTATCAGTGCCTGCTTAGCCTGAGTGGGCTAGACAGTTAGAACATGCGCTAGAATGTTACAACTTTGCAGCAGATCCAGATGATGAGGATGAGAATCCTCATAGTGTTAACATTCCTGATTCAGAAGGGACTCGCGACGTTGATGGACCGAGACTAGAAATTTCTGCTATCACAGAACCTATCAAGATTAAAAAGATCAATATTGGCACAGAAACAGAACCAAAGTTTGCCTCTATTGGAGACTATTGGGATGATGAAATAGTAGGACACATCACAGATCTCTTACATGATTATCAAGACCTATTCCCCACTAAGTTCACAGATATGAAGGGAATAGTAGGAGATTTGGGAGTCATGTGCATACCATTGAAAGAGGATGCTAGGCTAGTTAAGCAGTGTCTATACATATTGAATCATCACTATAAAGAAAAATTTAAGGATGAAATTAATAAGATGCTAGCAGCAGGAATCATTGAAATTGTAGAAGAGAGCGAATGGGTTAGTCCCATGGTCGTGCAGGAAAAGAAAACCAAAGGAGAAATCAGGATTTGTATCGACTTGCACAAACTCAACGACGCATCACTTCATGACCCATTTCTGACACCTTTCATTGATGAAGTTTTAGACAATGTGGGAGGACAGGAGGTCTACTTCTTCACTGATGGATTTTCAGGCTATCACCAGATCAGAATCCATTCAGAGGATCAACATAAGACCAATTTTGTGATAGAATGGGGCTCATTCTAGTACACAGTAATGCCCTTTGGTCTCAAAAATGCACCAACTATCTTTTCTAGAGTAGTAGTTGTTGTATTCAAGGAATACATCCATAAATTCTTAGAAGTCTATTTTGATGATTGGACTGTATTTGGATTAATCGACAAGCATATAGGAGATTTAAGGTTCATGTTAGAGAAATGTAGGCAATATCATATTTCTCTTAACTTGAAGAAATGTATATTCTGTGCGTCATTTGGTTTTTTGTTGGGTCATATTATTTGCAGACAAGGCTTGATGGTATATCCTGCAAAGATTGCCATCATTGTTAATCTTCCAGCACCCAACTTAGTCAAACAATTGAGGACAGTGCTCGGCCATACCAGGTAGTATAGAAATTTCATCAAAGGTTATGCAAAGATCACAGCACCTATGGAAAAGTTGTTAAAGAAAGAAGTGAAATTCCTATGGAATGAGGAATGCCAGCAAATCTTAGACACACTTAAAGAGAAGATGGTTACATCACCCATATTAGTATTCCCAGATTGGAATATACGCCATTTCATGTACATGTGGATGCATCTGGCATCGCACTAGGGATCGTCTTAACCCATCCAAGAGAAGGGGGTATCGATCACCCTATCGTGTACTCAAGCAGAAAGCTATATACTGTGGAAAAGAACTACACCACTACAGAAAGAGAAGGATTAGCTATGGTGTATTCTCTACAGAAGTTCAGGCACTACCTGTTGGGTGCCCCATTCAAGATGTTCACTGACCACTCCGCTTTAAAGTACTTGGTCAATAAACCAGTATTAGGAGGAAGGATTTGTAGATGGTTACTCTTATTTCAGGAGTATGATTTTGAAATTATTGTAAAACTAGGAAAATTAAATGCCGGACCTGATCATCTGTCGTGGATAGATTCAGGCGAAGAACCAAGTAATTTAGAGGACAATTTTCCAGATGCGCAATTGTTTTCTATCCAGATCGTAGATGAGTATTATGCTGATATTATTAAATTTCTCACTACAGGGTGGGAACCTATTGAGTTTACTAAACAGCAAAAGAAACAGTTAGTTGTTAAAGCAGCAGACTTCACTTTGATCGCAGGACATTTATATAATCTAGGTTTGGATGAAGTCTTGCGCGGATGTGTTATGCCACACGAAAAAGAGGCCATTATCAGAGAAGCACATTCAGGTTCCATAGGAGGTGATTTCGTAGGAAAGCCGACTGCTCAGAAAATCCTAGCTATAGGATTATGATGGCCTACTTTGTATAAAGACACTAAGGAGTTTTGCAGATGCTGTGATATCTGCCAGAGGGTAGGAAAACCTTCACGGAGAGATGAAATGCCACTGTGAACACATATTATGTTGCAAGCATTTGACAAGTGGGCTATAGATTTTGTGGGTCCTATCAACCCACCCGGGAAACGAACTGGTGCGAGATACATCATCACAGGAACATAATATCTCACCGGGTGGGCGGAGGCAAAATCAGTAAGGAATTATGATGCTGCTACAGCTGCACAGTTCATCTTTGAAAACATCATAAGAAGATTTGGATGTCTAGTAATCTTGATGAGTGATCAAGGCACACATTTTCTGAACCGCACTATTGAGGCCTTGATGAAGGAATTTCAGATCCAGCACCATAAGAGCACTCCCTACCATCCTCAAGCTAATGGTATGGTGGAGGCCTTTAACAAGATTCTAGAAAATGCCCTTACTAAGATCTGTAACAGCCGAAGAAATGATTGGGACCTCAGATTTAATGTTGTATTATGGGATTATAGGACTACATGCAAGAAACTTACAGGACACACACCTTTTAGCTTGGTGTATGGACAAGAAGCTGTTATGCCTATGGAATATATTATTCCCAGTTTAAGAGTTGCTCAAATTACCGAGATAGCTGATACAGATACGATGAATGAAAGACTAGCACAACTGGTTGCCTTAGAGGAAGACAGATTCATTGCAGGATTTCATCAAAAAGTGCAGAAGGCATGAGAGAAAGCTTGGCATGACAGACATGTTAAGAGCAAGAGTTTTTAGATAGGAGACCTAGTGCTCCTGTATGATAGTAAGTTTGTTAAGTTTCCAGGAAATTTGAAGACGCGTTGGTTGGGGCCATATCAGATTCAGTATGTTACAGAAGGAGGTGCCATTTAGCTCAGCAAACTGAACGGCGAGCTTCTTCCCACTTTGATTAATGGCAGTAGACTTAAGCTTTATAGTGATAGCTACTCCACCTCCTAGCCCTAACTCAAACAATTTAAAGCTGTGCAGATGTCCAGTGTAGTTGAAAGGAGGCATCACACCGGTAATTAGTCTACACCGACATGTAAAGAGTTTTAAGTATTCTAAGTATAAGGAATCACATGAGGAAATTTTATTTTGTGCAAGACATAGGATGCTTGTGGGGAAGGTAAAAAAAAAAAAAGTATTAAGTATGAGGAATCACATCAGAAAAGAGTATGTTGTGCAAGTCATAGGATGCTTACGGATTTTTTGAATGTTGCGGCATTCATGCCGACACTTTGGTTTGAGACAATGCGGTGTGGAATCACAGCAATGCGATGTTCCCCGTGGCACGTAGATGATTTTGAAAAGAGGCAGAGGGCTAGTCACTTCGCCCTTTGACAAGCAGTTAATCCAGATACGACAACTATACGTTGCCCTAAATTTGGAAATAGTATAATGATTTTTCCATATTTTATAAATCTTCGACGAGGCCAGTGCCTGCATGCAAGTTTCGAAGGAAATTTGATCGGATTTTCAGCAATTAATGAGGATCGAAACATCGGGTGTTGTCTTTTCCATGCAATTAATACCACCAACGGGTCTCGCCAGATGAACTTTTCTTCAAAGATGATCACCTTCATTATAAATTCAGAAGATCATTCATTCAGAAGGGTTACTTTTGCAATTTCTAAGAGTATCGAGCAAGTTGTAAGAGTTTCCCTGTGAAGAGATACTGCAGTTACAGAGTCCTGGTTTTCCCCAAGTTCGCAGCCATTTCCAGTTCAGAGTACTGCATCGAGTGGTTTCTATCTGAGACAGAACCTTTAGAATATATTGTGCAAATATTCTAGCATGGTGGCCTTGTGTCCGCTATGACGACGCCGCCCAGGGTTGTGAACGTAGGTACATCACAGGTCAAACAGCCGCCAAAGATGAGGAGTCAATCTCATATAGTAGAAGATTCCATCCCAGAGCCAGAGGAAGAAGTTCATATGGCAACAGAATACATCATGCCATGAGTTGAGGACGCACCAGAGGTAACCATTCCCAAGGGTGCTAAGTTTCTTGTTCCCATTCTATCGATTGATTCTCGTGTTAAGGAAGACAGAGATCTATTAGGATATGTCAATGTTCTCAAATTTATAGACTATAACCTTGGAGATAGTAAGACATATCCTCAGTTTTGGCCGGAGCAGTACCTCACGGTTCAGAGGAACCCAAGGACCGACACAAATGAGTTTGTTCCTATGGAACATGTCCAGATTCTTGAGCAGTCAGGCCTGCTTAATTTGTTGAGAACACCACATTTTGGACAAGGTGCAGAGGTTAATGCCGTGGTGCACATGCTAATTTCTTGTGTACATGGAGGTTACCTCTGTCTAGGTAACAGGATCGATCTGAACGTTGATCTAATACACCGCATCACTAGGATGTCCAAGACTGGTAAGGACCCTCAAACACATATATCAAGTAAGAGCAAGGATTCCAAGCTATCTGCCACCCTAGTTAACAAGCATAAGCTACAGAGAGGAGGTCGGTCTTATGACCTCATAGCAATAGCAGATGATACACTCAGATTTACAGCTAGTTTTCTTGCAGGCAGACTGTTAACCAAGGTTCTCCCAAAGAAAGTCACAAGATCAGTAATTCACCTTACCATACAAGTCGCGAAAAGTGAACAATTTAATTGGTGTTTATTCTTATTAAATATTTTTCTTCAAGATTGTTTGACAGCATAGGATGAGCTGAACCACCTCTTCCATTTCTCGTGGCTACTCATATTATGTGCATTCATCAGATGGAAAGAGCCGCCCCATACCCAGTTTCTACAACTACTAAGCAGCGAGCCCAGAGGTGCGCGCTATGCAAAATTATGGGAGAGCACCAACCCAGCAAAGAAAAAGATCAATATGATAGTATTCTATGAATACTATAAGCTGTTGAAGAGATTCATCTAGGAGATGCCATGGATCAGCACAGAGATTGTGGACATGTATGATAATCAGCTTGATTTCATGGCAAACAGCCATACCATCTGCCTAAGGCCAAAAGGGTCTAGAACGGATAACTGGGCAAATGGTTCGTTCAGGATGAGAGTGCAGGATATAGAAGATGTCATCAAAGACTTTGATGAAGAGTGGAAGAAGGAATTAGAAGATACCACAGCACTACCACGAGGTACCACACAGACAGACCCATCGGACAAAGGAAAAGACAAAGTGGCGTCCCAGATAAAAGATACAGCAAAAGTGCCACCACTGACACAAAAGAGAAAAGATGCAGAAGAGGTGCCACCAGGAGCACCAAATAAGAAAAAAACAAAAGCCTCAAGGTTAATTTGGCCTAGTTCCCTATTGATCAATTACAGATAATCCAGCAATAAATAGCCGCAGAACTCAGAGATAGAGAGCTTGCGACTTATAAATAGAACACTCAACTGAGGAAACAAAATGCAGAGCTCACCGCAGGATTTCACAAATAGATGGAAGAGTTAAGAGTACATGAAGAAAGAGAACAGGATCTCATTTAGGTCCTGCAGAACATCGCACTGGATTTACCCCAGTGTAACATAGAGTTTTCCTTACCTCTAACCCAGAAGGTAAGAATAATTGCAGACAGAGCAAAGGCTCTGGAAGAGATAGTGGTCAAGATGGAGGAATACCACAGAGCATAGATTTCCAAGCTTGAGGCTCAAGCACCAGGGACACCTCAGGTAGACAAGGAAGCAAGGGCAGAGGCCTTTAGACTCGCTTCAACACAGATGAAGAGTCGCATAGATGACGCACAGTCATTACTAGCCGATGCGACGAAGACATGGTTGGAGCTAGACTAGCTCTCAGATAGGCTAGAATTGAAGCAGAGTATCCAGGACATAGAGAAGACCACAACAGCAATAAAGGAAGAAGTCAAGAGATTAGGAGCTCTTGCAAAGATGAAGAAGATGACAGAGATGAACCATTTTCAATAGGAAGTGCAGTAGTTAAGAGCAAAAGAGATACAGTTTAATAATCTGCTTCAGCCATATCAGGAACAAATCGCAGAGCTGGTCGATGCGGTTGAGCAGAAGGTTAAGGAGTTCACTACAAGAAAAAGTGATATTGATGATACAAAATACTCCAGCATTAGTCAATCTATTCTTGAAACGGAACAAGAGTGTGTCGAGGTTATGAATAAAGAAGTCACAGGACTTCACGAGAGACTTACAAAGACTTCGCAGGAAGCCAAGGAGAAGCTGCAGCAAGAGAAACCAGTTGTTAGTGGCTCAGGGATGAGCCAGAAGTAAGTGTTAGGGGACTGTTGGAGCAGGGCCCTGCAGCTACAGGAAAAGATGCTATATCGTAAGAAGAAGTCAAAGGAAACAGTACCCGAGCGGCTGAGAAGAGAGATCTCAACCACTGCACTTAAGGCAGTGGCGAAGATAGGAGGGGTTAGCTACCCTCATAAAGGAAAAGGAGCAGCGGGTCGAGGTATTGAAGACAAAGGACAGAAGAGGACTGTACAGGAAGTGACGCCCATACCCACGATCAACGCCGGGAAGCATGGAAGACTACAAGAAGCTGTGGTGTGACGGTAAGCGACAGCCCACAGTACAAATGTACCGACTATCACAGTTAGGGTTTTTGGGTTACTGTTGGGAAAGGCCAACAGTGTTGTAACAGAGAAAGACCTTCAGGCTGCCTATATAAGCATGTATTTTGTATTGTAAAATTTAGATAGTTGGTCAGTTAGTTAGACATTTGGTCAGTTAGTTAGACAGTTAGACAGTAGAGAGAAAGATAGTTGTTCTTTGAGTCAAGCTCTGGTTCTGTTGTTAAGTCTGTAGTTATCTTACTGTAACCTGTAGCTGGCTCCTTGAGCATGAATGTAACAATCTGCATGGATTGAGAGAGAGAGAGAGGAAGAGTATATTCTAAGAATTAAATATAAGAAGAAGAAGATATCTAAGAGAGAAGGGCTCCCAGTTGTGTGTGCGGATTTTCCCAGAATATCTCACACTACAACAAAAACTGGATTTAGCGTCTCTTTTTGCATCCATTTTTGCGTCTAGACCATCTTTCAGTGTATTTTTCTTCATTTTTTGGACAAAATGGTGCAATTTCATGGGTTGGTGCTATTTTAGGCGTTTTTTGCGTCCTTTTTCTAAATATGGCGCAAATTGCGACGTAATTTGCACCGGGTTTTGCACCTGGTTATGCGCCAGGTTTTGCATCATGTTTTGCGACAAGTTTTGAGCCTAGTTTTGCACCTAATTTTGCACCTAGTTTGTACATCTACTCTTGTTGCGCCCCCTTTTACGTCCATGTTTGCCTCAACTTTTACGCCCTCGTTTTCATCCACTTTTGCATCCTTTTTTACATCCACTTTTGCATCCACTTCTGCTTCTTTTTTTGCATCCCTTCCTGCGCCAAGTTTTGCATCAAATTTTACATCATGTTTTGAGTCTAGTTTTGCATCTCGTTTTGTTTCAGCCAATTTTGCATCCACTTTTGCATCCATTTTTTCATCCCCTTTTGCACCCACATTTTCATCCCTTTTTGCATCCCATTTTGCATCCATGTTTACGTCTTTTTTTGCATCTACTATTGCATCCACTTTTGAATCCACTTTTGTCGCATCCAAATTCACACCCATTTTTGCGCCTACTTTTACACCCACTTTTGCTTCAACTTTTGCATCCAAGTTTGCATCTTTTTTTGTATCCAAGTTTGCATCTTTTTTTGTATCCAATTTTACATCAATTATTGCATCCCTTTATGCATCCATTTTTGCATCCACTTTTGCATCGGGTTTTGCGTTGGGTGTTACAACTACTTTTGCATCTACTTTTGTTGCATCCACTTTCGCATCCAATTTTACATCCATGGTTTTATCCAATTTTGCGCCACTTTTTTCATCATGTTTTGCTTCCACGTTTGCATCACTTTTTGCATCCACTTTTGCATCACCTTTTGCATCCATTTTTGGTGCACCCCATTATGCACCCACTTTTGCACCTACTTTTGTTGCATCCATGTTTGCATCCTTTTTTGCATCCATGTTTTTATCCTCTTTTGCATCTAGTTTTACACCCATATGTTGAACATACACTAGTGGAAAATGAGAGATCAGTGACCAACAGACCAAAAATTTTGGTCACCACAGTCTCCTGAAAGGAACAAATGACCAAAATTGATAATTCTAAGTGAGCTGACTAAAAATGACCAAGATAAATTACCACTTTTGGTCACATGATAGAAACCAACTAAAAATGACCAAGATAAATGACCAAATTTGATCGCATGATATGTAGACTTCAAATGACTAGATAACAATTGGTCATTTATTTGGTCATTTTTAGTTGTGTCACTGCGACACTAGAAAAAATTACTAATTTGAGAATGCATTTGTACATTTTACTAAATTCTAACACTGCAGATGGATTCAGAGACTCCCTTAAGGGGAGGGGAGTCTCTGAATCCATCTGCAGTGTTCAAATTTAGTAAATTAATAATGTACTATCACAACTCAACATGAATTGACCAAATTAATATATATAAAATACATACTGTTTAATATTATTATCGTATATATAATGACGCCAAACACATTATATTGTTATATTATGATATATAAACACACATATCTATATATTATAATATATCTATACATTATTAAATATAAAATAAATAACAAAACCATATAAAAAACAAATAAACGCAAGAAAAACACAAAAGAATGACACATAACAAAAACACAACCCATACAACAAAACACCTTTCCATTTCGAAAAAGACTGAATATCGTCTT